>JBDJHY010198494.1:0-11671 GCA_039654485.1 Withania somnifera | reverse complement strand
ACGTATCCGATTGAATGAGGAGTAATGTAAAGCATAGTTTAACTCTCTGGTGTGACTTTATTTGTGTATCATAAGCTTAAATGAAATCATTATTATCAATGCAACATGAACTTATGCAAACATGATTCGAGTGAGTCAATGAACTCATGCATTATTTGAAAGGAATGAGAATAAAATTTAGAAAAAGCTTCATATTTTGAATGAGGTGGAAACCATTTTTTCAACCATATCATCTTTGAGTGGGACGATGAACCAATTTTAGAAACATGCCATTTCTTAATAGGATGATGACCGAACTTTGATAAAGTGTCATTTTTTAAGGGATGACAACCAAACTTTGAATTTAAAAGACATTTTTTTAAGTAACAACCAATGTGTCACTTTGATAAAAGGGATAACCCAAATCTAAATGAAATACGACTTTATTAATAAGTGATCTGATAGGTCAGTGTTAGAAGATAGGTACTTTCCCATTTTATTTTGAAAAATAAAACTGTTTCGAAGAAGGAATCAATTCCTGACTATAGTTTGTACCAATAAAACTTCCCCCATTTACTCATAATTTAACTGAGATTTTCTTTGAGATAATTCCTATAACTTCAAATGGTACCTCAAAAAGCATTGACAAGATTTATTCGTCTTGCTTAAAATAAGGATTTTAAATTGTACCTATCCTCACATTTTAAGTGCCATCACCAAAAAAAAATTCCTATCTCAGACATCTTGAGGACTTCTTCAAATCTCACTCATACTCTGAAAGACATTCTACACATACAATTGTGATAACATATGCTTGACCTTCTTATAAGTCACCACTAATGCGAGAATATCTGAAATGAGATCATTTAGGACTTTATTTGTAATATAGTCTTATAGACGGGTATGATATTCATATTAGGGTAAAAGTGACTTATCTCTCCTTGAATGTTGCATTGAATTTTCCCTTTTGATGGTTGTTGTGCCTTTGATGCTTTGATTTTTCTTGTTGTTCCTTTATTTGTTTCAACTTCTTTCACTCTTTACTTTCTTGAGATATCTTTGTTATTCTTTCTTTCTCTTTTTTTATCAGATTTTCTTCTTATCTTGACCATGTGGGGGCTTTGCCTCCCCTTTCTCTTCCTTTCTCTCATTTTTTCTTGGGTTTGGGGTCATTTTATATCCTTCACTTTTCAGTTCATCTGTGTCTTTGCCATTGGTAGACTCAATTTGAATCTTCATTTGCAATTCGCACATTTCTAGTATGCTCAAGGAGATTGGGCAAAGATAAGAGTAGTGCATGTATGCACTCAGAAAGGTACCAAATGAGATATGGTTGTACAAAAAATAGGTTTTAGGCTCAAAGTGGGACATACTAAGGAATAATGTCATTTTGTAGGCATTTAAGTCTCAATAGGGTCAAAGAAGTCCTACGATCCTTTCCCAAACCACATTGACTCATGATTTTTTTCTAAATAAACATTAGGCCAAGTTCTAGATTGATAAAGCAATACGATTGAACTTAATCTAATATCTAGCTGCACAATGCACATAAAATAATGAGGCTGATTTTGTTTTTATCCAAAATGCACGTAAGAGAACATCTTCGAGTGTCAAAAAAGTACATTTAAGAGGTACCACAAGAATCTATGATTTACCACAGAGTTGTTCTTCCCAATTATATCAAAAAGGTTTTCTTTCTTTCATGTGCACTTCCTAACTATATTGGCACAAACAAAATTAAGGACATGATTCTCAATAGAAAACATATTTTTCTTTTCTTTTTGTCTTGTGAAAATATTGAAATAAAAGGACACCGAACCCAAAAAGGGCTGCCTACATATCGCATCAAGATGAGAATTAGGTGCGTGTTGTTTGTGAAGATAAAACAAACTCCTTTTTTTTAAACTAGAACTTTTAAAAGAGAACAAACTACAAAGGAATTTTTTTTTTGGATTTTGAATTGAAATTTTTTTAAAGAAAATATTTTTGGACTTTTCATATAATCTCTAATCTAGAGAAAGAAAATTTAATTTTTTAAAGGAACAAGTAGTAAAGGATAAAAGATATTTTTTGAACCTACAAAGAGAGACATAAAACTAATTTCCACAATATCCTTTTTGTTTGTCTTTTAAAAGAATGCATGAAATAAAGGAATTATTTTTATTATTTTTTCATTTTTTGAATAAGGAAAGAAACTAAAACTCTAATTTTTTTTATTTTTTTTGAAAAAGACCACTGAACCCAAGAAGGGATGCCTGTGTATCTCCTTATGATGAGATTCAAGTACACATAGTTCATCCAAATGTGATAGAAAAGGCATGTCTAAACGAATCATTTTTGAAAGAAAGATACTATAAATAAAAATTCAAAAATATTTAAACATGCACAAAATTTAGTGCAAAGGTATAGACAAACTCGGAGTGTGCCTTGTAAGTCTTTTGTGGGTTGATTTTTAGCTAGAGAATTCATTCCTGGTGAGGCCTCTCGATTGCATATGAGGGAGTTTGTTTTATTATTTCCCAGAGTATTTTTGGAGATTGTGTTGGTGTGCTCTAATAATTTCTTGTGATAATCCCTTGTTGTATCCTTTTTCCTAAATTACCTTAAGGAATTAAACGGTCTCCCAATCATATATGAAAATCGGATATAGTTGTTTCCATCTTCAACTATGGTTGGAGATGGCTCTCTTGCAATGACATGAGAAAGGAGTGAAAGCATAGAAGTCATGGAAAATGATAGAATTAAAGAATAAAGTTGAGTAGTCAAAGACTCCCCTCATAGACTTGTCGCTTCACTACTTATCTTTCAACTCATAGCCTACTTACTATCTTATAGCTTAACTATTTACCCTGGGGCTATATCGGCCTACTCGTGTGTTTAATACCGACTCCTAGAATATAGTGTAGTTTAGGAAGGAGTAACACCTTTTGTGTGTATTGTTTATACGCTGTCTCCAGAACGTAGTGAGGTTGGGGAAGGGATTATACTAGTGATTAGAGGTTAGCGGCTATCCCCTGATTTAGGCTGGTGGCCTTATAGCCAATCTAGGAAGGATGATTATCCTGTGTTCGACCAAAGATATTATGTGTTATTAGGGTAGGTGTGGCCCCAAGTAGCCACATGCGGCTTTGCTGGTTAGTTAGTAGCCCGATGTTATGACATTGTACCTAGAAAAACACAACTTTAATGGATATTTAATTTTCCTATATGTTGATATCACGTCCTATCCCGATGCAAGCCTTGGAGTGAGTTGTTTTGGACTGAACTATGATAGATATGCGTCTTCCCCTGTATGGGTGTTTACTTAGCCCTTCATGGGCGCCCTCTGGTAGGTTTGACATTATTAGTATGATTCTTATGGATTGGGACCCTAGTTGGGCTAGGAGAGGGTATACCTTATGACTAGGGCTTGACAACCATTCTATGGATTCCATCTAGCAGCCTTAAAATAGTTTAGCCTGTTGAATGTTTCTGTGTAGGAAACATGCATTAATTTTTTTAAAAGGTAACCTGATTTTGATAGACTAATAATGGCAAGCTGATTTTATATATATATTTGTACCTTCTACGATTGTGCTCATGAGTAGTATGGAGCTATTTTATCATGCCTTTTGAGACTATTTTCTCACTATCACTATGATTTCTGAATATTTCCTACATGACGATAGTTTGTTCTTACTAATATTTAGACACTTTCCTAAATGGTTGGACATGAGTGGACATTGAGATATGATATATGGGATGACCCTATTTTTTTCCCTGATGACTACAACACTGATTGGTTTTTTATGAGGATTTTGTACTTGTGGGATGTGATCCCTCCATGGACCCTCTGGCCTGGGATTCCATGCCTAGAGTATGTTTTGTGCCCAGGGGAGGGGTATACTAGGGTAGGTTGGGTAAGTATGCAAGACAACTTTCTTGGGTCCACTCCTAACAGAGTCATGTACTAGGGAGGGTACGTACGACTACTATTTACTTTTCAGCACCTCTTTACATTCTTACACATTGATTTGTAATCTTATGGGCTTACGGGGGAAGTACCTATTGGGTTATTTGGTTGCCTGACTGTACCTACTTTTAGAATGGGGTGTCGACCTGTTGTTTTTGCTAGTAGTTCTTATTTTCTTCCCTTATGTCTCTAATAGGTACTATTTGTGCAGTTGTTGTATTTTCTGCTATCTTAGCTTGCTGATGGTTTGGTATTCACTTTTTTCCTTCCTTGTGCTTGTTACGATGAAGCTCCAGGTATGTGTCACATTTAGTCATGATCTGCTAGTGGATCGAGTCTATATGTTGTAATTTTTTAGTAGCTATCCCTTATACCAGTTAGCCAATAGTGCACCAACTGATAGTTGAGTCTTCACTGCACTCACTAGCTGTCCTTAGAGTTTCCTTCTTGTCATACATTGTGTGCCATTGACTTATTTGTTACTTTACGTAGCCTATGCTTACATTTTCTCGATCAACCTATGATGCGTACTGGGTACCCGTTGTTTTGGTACTCATGCTACACTTCTGTATCTTTTCCTAATATAGGTTGTATGAGTTATCAAGGTGGATGAGATCGTGCTGACCAGTTTTGTGATGTTTAGAAGACATGGTGAGCAGACTATATACATGCTGGCCAGTCTTCTTTTTGCATCTAAAGTTGTTCCACTTGGAGTTTTGATAGCTATTTTATATTTTTTCCCCGTCATGGATTACATTTTGTACCTTTCTATATATAGATGCTCTACAGCCACAATACCAGGTTCTGGATTGTCATGTTTAGTAGTGTTTAATTGTGTTCTGTTTCTATCCCTTCTCCTCACCTCCCTTCCCTTTTCTGTTGGGTACTTGGTACCGGCCCACCGACACTCACTTTAGAATGAGAATAGTCTTATCTATAGGTGAAATGTAGACGCCATCAGAACACTATTTTTGGGTTGTGACAAAAAATTAACTCAAAATTAAAAAGTTATTTATGTATATTAAAAAATAATTATAAAAAAATTAATATTAACAAAAATAATAATTAATGAAAAAATCCTAATATTTTAAAATGAGGATAATTGATCAATAACTTGTATTAAACATGAGGAGATATGTAAAAATTCATATTTTGTGATATTTAATAGGTAAAACCTTAAAAGTATTTATTTATTTTATAATGTTAGGACAAAATTGGGTTTTAACAGCTGTAACAATTCATACGAAGATGACGAAAGAGTCTTTCGACGAACATGTTGACGTATAACCAATTTTGACTGACCACTCAATTCATCTTTTGAAGAAAAATGAAAAAGATTTCGATGAAGCTTTTAAGGTACTATGGAAAGACCCTAATATTTGGATTCCTACATATCGCAAGATCCATGAGAATTTAGGCCATTTGTAGTTCAATGTGTAAGATTTTAGCACGATTTAAGAGGATTTGTCACACTACTCTGACTACGTAAATTTAGTGAAACTAGGAGATAAGGAATAAGGAAGAGTAATGAATTGTTTCTATGCAACTGAGTATTCCACCTGGAGCTCAGCCTACATATCCCATACTAGGGAATCAGGCTATACGTAGTTCGACTCAATCAGTAGGAATGGTAGTCTTCTTATTCTAAGATTTCCTTTGCCTCAAGATGAGTGACATATGAGTTGATCTTATAGAAAAAGGCTTGCAACCTCTTATAATTAAGAGCTACAAGGACATAATTCTTAAAACTCTAGGTGTACTATAACTCGAATTTGAAATAAAAGGAACTTTACTTCCAGTATGAGTTAAGAAATAAATCTACAAGAAAAACAAAAATAGAAAATGGTACCTACATGCCTTCTGCTAAGGGTATAGTTTGATATTTGTGGGAATCAATCCTCAAATCATGTCCAAAGAGTTTGACATTCCTCTTCGAAATATGTCCAGTTTGCTGCAAAGAAATATGTTCCACGTTATGCTACATCGCTTTTGGTGTAGTCCGCGCCTATGGTTTGTTTTGAAAATTTCATCCCTTTTTATGCTATCAACAAAATTTGAAATAAAATTTCTAGTAGTAATGTGATTTACAAAGGGGAAAATAGTTCATACCATTGTCTTGTATCAACTTTCTGAGGATAATACTACTCTTTCTTGTCCCTTGTGACACTTACAAATATCTTTGACGTCAGAATCCACAACTTTTACATGTTTAGAAGATATATTGAATGATGATGTATCTGGATACCTACCACACCAGACTCTACCGTCTTATCATGTCTTATATTTAAACTAAAGGTGCACGCTAGTCTCCATCAACATGCCGTGTTTTAGAAATAAAAAATCTACGCTAGTCTCCACTGACTTGCCATGTATTAAAATATAGGATGCATGCTAGTATCCACTGAATTGTCATGTCTTGAAATAGGGGATACACGCTAGTCTCGGCCGACTTTTCATATCTTGAAATAAAGGTGCACACTAGTATCCACTGACTTGTCGTGATGGACGCTAGTCTCAACCGGCTGGTCTTGTCTCAAAATAGAGGATGCATGCTAGTATCCATCGACTTGTTGCAATTTAATCAAAATAATACATGCTAATCTACACCGACTTGAAGCAACTTAATGTAGATATTATGATCTTGTCTCCACTGACTTGCCGCGACTTAACGTAGATAGTGCAAGTTAGTGTCGACTGACTTGCCACGAATTAATACAGATAGCGCACTCTAGTATCCACTGACTTACTGTGACTTAATGTAGATAATGTGTGCTAGTCTCCACTGACTTGCTACTACTTAATGTAGATAATGCATCCTATTTTCCATCGACTTGCCATAACTTGATGTAAATAATGTGTGCTAGTCTCGAGCAACTTATCGCGGCTTACTGCAGATAATACTTTCTAGTCTCCACCAACTTTCCATGACTCAATGCGGATAATACAAGCTAGTATCCACAGAATTTCCACAACTTAATACAAATAATACGTGCTAGTATTCACCAACTTGCCTCAACTTAATGAAAATAATGCGAATAGGGTAAGAAACATTTACCTCATTATCCAGATACTTCATCAGGAGGATGCATAAAGATCAATTAAAAGGATGTTGACTATACCGAAAGAAAAATTATCACGATATGGGTGTTCTTGGAAGGAAGAATGATGATCCATCGACAGGATAGTCATTATCCATCGATAGGACAAATGATGATGCACCGACAAGATATTAGTTGTCTGTTAAGAGAAAAGTATTGATCCATCAGTAGGATATTAATTGTACGTCAGGGGGAATGGGCAACAAATAATGATCCAATGGTAGGATAGATCATGAGCAAGTCTGTCCATAGGGACAAATTGTGTAAATCCGTCAGGGGGATAAATAAAATCTAGATATTGAGATTTTGGGTAAATCCTGTGCAACAATGGGACTTAGGAATACCTTTAGATGTTATCCTCCTTGAGGTTCATCATGGAGGGAAGTACAATCTTAATAACAATATATGTTTGAGGAAAACATATATAATGAACCTCTAGGAAAATTGAAGATGAAATATCCCTCTTGGAAAAAAATGATAAGCACTGACCTTCTCAGCGATGCAACAACTTTCTAGGAAAATGATGATGAGCATTAACCCTCTTTGAAATTCAACAGCTCTCTAAGAAAATTGATGATGAGCATTGACATTCTCAGCAATACAACCACCTTCTAAAAAAATGATATTGTTTAAACGTCATTTATAACTTGGTAGTTGTTATGCTGACGTCTTTGTGTGTACATGTGTTCAAGGTAAATGACTAATAGACATAGTATTTCCATCTGCTAGAGAATATAGTCAATTTTTAAGAAGACGTTCATAATATAAATTGATAAACTTCATTTGACATTTTCACCTTATTTTAAGAAGAATATACAAACAATAATTCCTTTTGAGAAAGGATGAATGAACGAACATTGTAGTCTGACAAACTTCATGAATCTCTACTGAATTTTACAAGGATGTCATTTTTTTCCTTATCTGATGATCTTAGATCAGTCTGGTGATATCGTATATAGATTAATGAACATCCTCCATTTGATGCTTTTGACATACCTGACATATTGCCAACAAGATCAAAAGATCTTTCAACCTCATATATGGATAGTTGAAGATGACTCCTTGAAGAATTTTTCATAAATGAGAATTAACTGACTTTAAACTTATTGCACTTGGGCTTTTATGAAATAAGATCTGAGCCTCCCTAAATGAAAAATTCTTGAAGTTGACTCTGAACCCTTAATAGCATTCTTGATAGAAATTTTGAGGTGCTCCTCAAAATGTTTGCCCCAATTAAGCGTTCCCAATGTATGTTTAGACTGATATTAGAAGCTTTTGATACTTGCAGAATTTCTGAGATATTTCTCAAAATTCCACCCTAGTTGCATTTTTGATACGATCTCCATCCTAACAATTGAAAGAGGATGCTTTTATTTTAAATTTTTGAGTAAAACTGAAAAGTATGCATCGATTTTCATCATTCGGTGAAATAGAAGTCTTGTAGGTCAGTTAACGAGCCATGGTGGTGTCTACATTCCCTTTGAATGAGAAATATTACAAATAATAATTCCAACTCTCTAGTGTGACTATATTTTGTGTATCAAATGCATAAATGAAATCATTATTAGCAATGCAACATGAACTTATGCAAACTTGATTCGAGTGAATCAATGAACTCATGCATTATTTGAAAGCAATGAGAATCAATTTAGAAAAAGTGTCATCTTTTGAACGAGATGGCAACCCAATTTTTCAACTATTTCATCTTTGAGTGGGACGATGAACCAATTTTAGAAAACATCTATTTTTAAATGGGATGATGACCCAACTTTGAGAAAGTATCATTTTTTAAAGGTATAACGACCAAACATTGAATTTAAAAGACCATATTTGTTAAAGTAACAACTAATGTGTCACTTTGATAAAAGGGATAACCCAAATCTAAAAGAAATACGACTTTATTGCTAAGTGATCTTATAGGTCTCTTCTAATGGTGTTAGAAGATAGGTACTTGCCCATTTTATTTTGAAAAAATAAATCTATGAAGAAGGAATCAATTCTTGACTGTAGTTGGTACCAATAGTTAGTAGTGCACAAATGTCCCTTATTTACTCCTAATTTAACTGAGATTTTCTTTGAGGAAATTCCTATAACTTCAAGTGGTACCTTAAAAAACGCTGACAAGATCCATTCTTCTTGCTTCAAAAAAGGTTTCTGAACTATACCTATCCTCACATTTCAAGTGCCCTCAGCACAAAGAAATTCCTATCTTATACATTTTGAGGATTTTTTCAAAGCCCACTCACGCTCAAAAAGACATTATACACATGCAGTTATGATACCATATGCTTGACTTTCTTGTAAGTCTCCACTAATGTGAGAATATCTGAAATGAGATCATGTAAGACTTCATTTGTAATGTAGGCTTATAGACGGGTATGATATTCATATTGGGGTAAAAGTAACTTATCTCTCCTTGAGTATTGCACTGAATTTATACTTTTGACGGTTGTTAAGCCTTTGATGCTTTGATTATCCTTGTTTTCCTTTTATTTGTTTCAACTTCTTTTGCTCTTTACTTTCTTGAGATATATCTCTTATTCTTTCTTTCTCTTCTTTTTGGTCAAATTTTCTTCTTATCTTGACCTTGTGGGGGCTTTGCCTCCCCTTTCTCTTGCTTTGTCTCTTTTTTCTTGTGTTTGAGGTCATTTTATACCCTTGACATTTTAGTTCCTCTGTGTCTTTGCCGTTGGTGGACTCAATTTGAATCATTATTTGTAGTTCACACATTTTTAGTACGCTCAAGGAGATTGTTCCAGGATAAGAATAGTTCATGTAAGAACTCAGAAGGGTACAAGCTGAGATGTGGTTGTCCAAAGAATAGGTTTTAGGCTCAAAGTAGGACATAATAAGGATTAATGTCATTTTGTAGGCTTTAAAGTCTCAATTGGGTAAAAGAATGCCTACGATCCTTTCCCAAACTACATTTACTCAGGATTTTCCTCAATAAATATTAGGCAAAGTTCTAGATCGATATGCAATACGATTGAACTTAATCTAATATCTAGCTGTACAATGCACATAAAATAATGATTCTGGTTTTTTATTCTCCAAAATGCACGAAAGAGAACATCTTCGAGTGTCAGAAAAGTACATAAAAGAGGTACTACAAGAATCTATGATTTACCATAGAGTTGTTCCTCACAATTATATCAAAAAGGTTTTCTTTCTTTATTGTGCACTTTCCTAATTGTGTTAGCACAAACCAAATCAAAGACACGATTCACAAAAGAAAACATATTTTTCTTTTCATTTTATTTCTTGTAAAAATTTTGAAATAAAAGGGACACCGAACCCAAAAAGGGTTGCCTACATATCTCGTCAAGATGAGAATCATGTGTGTGTAGTTTGTTAAGATAAAACAAATTCTTTTTTTAAACTAGAACTTTAATAGAAAGAAACTACAAAGGACTTTTTTGGATTTTAAATTGTAAAAAAACTTTATGAAAATATTTTTTCGACTTATCATATAATCTCTAATCTAGAAAAAGAAAATTTCAATTTTTTAAAGAAACAAGTCCTAAAGGATAAAAAATATTTTTTAAATTTGTTTTTAATTTCAGACTCCTACAAAGAGATACATAAAACTAATTTCCAAAATATCCTTTTTGTTTGTTTTTTTAAAATAGTGCATGAAAGAAGGGATTTTTTTATTCTTTTTCATTATTTTTGAATTTTTTGAATAAGGAAAGAAACTAAAACTCTAATTAGTTTTTAGTTTTTTGAAAAAGACCACCGAACCCGAGAAGGTATTCATATGTATCTCTTCAAGATGAGAATTAGGTGCATGTAGTTTATCCAGATGTGATAGAACAGGCATGTCTAAAAGAATCATTTTTGAAAGAAAGATAATACAAATAAAAATTCAAAAATATTTAAACATGCACAAAATTTAGTGCAAAGGTATAGACAAACTCGAAGTGTGCCTTGTAAGCCTTTAGTGGGTTGATCTTCAGTCAGAGAACTCATTCCTGGTGAGGCCTCTTAATTGCATACGAGGGCGTTTGTTTTATTATTTCCCAGAGTATTTTTGGAGACTGTGTTGGTGTGCTCTAACAATTTCCTATGAAATTCCCTTGTTGTATCCTTTTCCTAAAATACCTTAAGGAATTATACGGTCTCCTAGTCATATATGAAAACCATATATGGTTACTTCCATCTCCAACTATAGGTGGAGATGTCTCTCCTAACAATGATATGAGAAAGGAGTGAAAGCATTGAAATCATGGAAAAATGATGAAAAAAAAGAATGAAGTTTAGTAGTCAAAGACTCCCCTCATAGACTAGATATTTGTGCCTCAGGGAGTAATGTTTCTCTTATGGAGTCTAAGAATTTCTTGTCCTTCATAATTAAAAGGACAGAGTATTTTTGCCCTTATAGATAATATCACTCAAAGGAATTAATGTCTAGATTTGTAGTCAAGTGATGCGTCTGACATTGAATCAGAGATTATTGTGATTCTCCCGTGAGCTCTGAGTGATGTCGTCTCTCCTACATCTAGAGAGAAATTCTTATCTTGAGACAAAAGGACTGTGATTTCCATGGAATTTGAGATTCAACCCCCTGTCTGCATGACACCCTTATAAAGAAAAAAGAGAAAAGGACCGACTTGTGTAGGATCCTACATTCAAAAAAATAAAT
>JBDJHY010198483.1:0-11671 GCA_039654485.1 Withania somnifera | reverse complement strand
GCTTCTAAAAGTGGCCAGCAATTAGAAACACAATTATAATAAAATAGAAGAACAATCAATTTTATCAGAACAAAATAACATTACATTAATTATCATTCATCTGTGGTGTGTGAACCACAAGCCCTAGAACAAGGGTGTATAGCCCATACAATTTACAAATATTATGGAGTTCATAATTAACAAATACCGTATGATAAGTGTAAGATCAAGCTTTACTCTTGATGCAATAGTAGTGAATTCTTCTTAGGGTTTTCGTCTTCCCTTTGTGATTGCCTCCTTGTCTCCACAAGTCCAACAATTATCATATTATGCCTCAAAAATACTTCTTAAGGGTTCCTGTGTTCGTTGGTAAAAAGACTAAATTACCCTTAATTAGCCCATTTAAAACAAGCCCAACCACTGCTAGTTAAGCTGGATCACGATAAGGATCATGACATGATCCTTATCGTGATTAGTACGTTTTTGCAGGAAATTCTTCTTTACTTCTTAGCTTGCCTTTTTTTCACTTTTTTTCTTGCATATGCTCATAATCTCCTGAAAAAGATACTAATCACATTAGTTAGATGTATTTCCACATATTCACTATGAAACCATCATATATTATGCAATTATTCTCAAAACAAAGTCAATTAATACAAGTTATGTGGCTTTCGGCAGGTAAAACTGCCTATGGTCAACAACCATATAAAATTCAATATGGTATATACAACATTAAGTGAAACAAGTCCGTCTAAAAGTCAATTAAACAATTAGTTCCCCGGTAATGGCGCCAAAAATTAATAACGCTCAATCTCGCCCTTAAAGATACAAGAGATTTCAATCAATATAAATTACCCAACTAAGTTGGGTTCGAATTCATAAGGAACTAAAGGTTAGTAACTTTCAGAGAGAAAAATAATTAAAGGTTGTATCTACGGTTTATTAAGATTAAAGGTAAATGGAGGAAATGCATGTCAAATAAAGATTTGTAAAACGAGGTTAAACAACTGGGAGATTTTATTCATCAATTTATCACAATTGAACAAGAAAGAGGCTAAGGGTAAACAATATTCAAGGATGAATGGTATGGTGATTAATTTGATTACTGATTAGTCATTAGTCATGTGGGTAAACTAGGTCATCACTTTTATTACCTATTGTTAGATCAAGTAATAAGTAGAAGTTCAAGTTCATGGTTAAACACCTACTATGCTTTAATACTGCACTTTTATTTCTAGCAAGGGATATTAGATGATTTAAAACCAAATTGTTGTTTATCCTATTTATTCAATTCCCTATGCTATGATCAAGCTATAAGGAAAATCTAAGCCCCAGTGGAGTTTCCAACCTCCAACTACCAATACAACATAGAAATATGATTAAACCCACATAACCTAATCGCTATAATTAGTAATGTAACATAACCCCTCCATCCATTCACACGAACAATTACATACCCCAAGCAAAAGGAAATTAGCTACTCATAGAATGAATAAAAGAGGTAAATATTATTCCATTATTACAACCTTGAACACTTGGTAGGGACATCTTGTAGGTTTCACCAATGAAAGTACAGAGTTGCAAGAATAATAAATGAGTAGAAGAAAAAAATCCTAGCTTGTTCTATGAATAAAAATGTTCAAAAACCTCAAAAGCATCAAGTAACAACTCATATCCCATAAATAAGAGTTCCATCCCTTTATATGTGACCTAAACCGGGGGGCAAACATTATTTCAAAATCTTTCTTGGAGTTATAATATGCAAGGTAAGTTGCATCGCGTATGCAATCTTCAACTCATGGATTTTACGTCTTTCATCACTGACATGGTCTACAACTCGCAGATCTGATATTCATCATGGAGTGAACACACTTTGATTTGTAATTTTGGCGATGCATGACTCGTTGCAAACATGGTACGCAACTCATGGATTAGACATACTTCATTGTATAATTGACATTATTTTCCATTGCTCACTGTTATTTTGGGTGATTCTTGGCTTGTTCCAAGACAAGCAAACTTTATCCGCAATGGCCAAGTGCTAATTGGCAACCCGCACTTCGTGTAGTCTATAATTTTTGTTTCTTTAATTCTGATCTCTCAAGTGTTTTACCTCTTTTGTATAGGTTCTTCATATATCAGGTTTAGATTGCATTCCTTCTGAAGTATCATGAAACACAAGTTAAAATTCAACCAGAAAGGCATTGAAAATAACAATTTCTAACACAGAGTAGGCTTAATGAGTAGTAATTTCTTGACTCATCAAATACTAGCCAGCTTGTGAAATTGAAAGAGGATTTCAACCATTTGATTATTTTATTTTTATTGCTAATGTTGAGAGGATGAACAAAAGTGAGCATGTCAAGGATAATGCAGTTTTAGACTCGGGATATGTTGGAACTTATTCTTATTATTTTTTTACATTATGCTTGGATGACCTGATGGAAATTGAGTTATCTAAACTACTGAAGGAATGTGTAAACGAGGAACAAGGATCATATATTCTAAAAGTTTCCATGCTAGAAAGATACAATGGCATTCCCCGCTTGGATGTCAAAAGGTGCAATATGAACATACATTGCTTGGCTCCTTCATCTTTTTACCACCGTTCCTAGAGCATTAAAAGAAATAAAAAATAAATCTAGGGATAGAATTTATAAGTTTGAGGTGGAGGAAGAAATTGATGGGGTGTTCAACGATGTTAAATTAAGTGCTTGTTAGAAGGCAACACCACTTTTTTATATTTATTATCATAGTTTTCTTATTTTTTTTTTATAGTAGTTTGATAATGGAGGAAAAGTAATTGGAGATTGCAAAAGCAAGCTTGATAGTTGAAACTAAGTGTGGAGTGTCCACATGAAGAACCGCAAAGCGGAGAAGTCTAAGTATCTCATGCCATGAGTTGGTAATGCGTCACCCTTTGGCCCTAGGGAGTACCTTTAACCCATGATTTTACTTCAATTATTACTTTGTGGAAAAAGAATGATTTTAAATGTGGGATGGGATGTCTTCATGCTATAGAATTTTCATTTATTTATTTATTTATTTATTATTTTTAGTTGCTTACTTTAGAAAAAAGAGTAAAAATTAAGAAGTCTAAAAATGTAATAAGAATTTTATTTTGTTCTTTAGATTATAATATTGTTGAATTTTACCTTTTTACCTTTTTTGTTTTTAGTAAAGCATATTTCATACACCCCATAATTTTTTCGGTTGTTTCCCAAGGGGAAGCCTTTGAATCGGGTATTTTTATTTTTAAGAATAATATCTTCTTAGGAGTATTTTTTTTTAATTTTTTTGAAAGAAATGAAATATACTTTTTGATTTGGTTGATACTAATATTTTAGACCTGCTTGAGTAGTACATTCCTGGAATTGCTTGAGTATCAATAAATAGCAGATTTTTCTAATAGCTAGTCTTTTTGTTGTGACTCTATACATAATTTTTCTTATTTTATAATTTTTTATGTTCATGTATGTTTTATAAGTAGAATTAATCCATTTTGATTTAGACTTGTGCCACGTGAGGTGATAATTCTTGCACATTTCATGTTTTGCATCCTAGTGTAGAACTTGCCATGCATGTTATTAAAGTGAAATAAAAAGTGTTGGTTTGTATAGAAGATGATATATGACTTCTTTGATCAGTCTTATAAAATTTATCCATTTTCAGATATTGTATTACTAGTTAGCCCCTTTCAGATATTGTATTATTGTTCCCTATTTCCTCATTCTTTTCATCTCCTTTCTATTCCTTCTTTTGTTTTGGGTGCTTGGTATTGACCCTTCGCTACCCTCATCGGTCCATGGTTTGGGATTATCTAATGGTGGGGTGTATGCACCATCACAACTTGATGTTATAACCGTGACACGTGTTAGGTCATTCTACACCTATATGATTTTTGAAAAAAGAGGTCCAATACCACGACTTAAACGATGGACCGTCTAACCATTCATGTTCCGTCGATGGACAGTCAACTCCATGGTTTGGGGAACCTCTTCATGGACCATAGAATGGTCCGTGAACTAGGGCTAATTCCAGTTTTCCATGAAATTTAACATACTTAGACTACATAACCTATAGTATGATTTTCAACATTTTATAATAACTCCTCCTTAGATTCATTCATCCTCAGATGAATATCTCAGCCAAGTGAAAAGGAAAAAGGACTGATGAACTTCCAGAATGATGCAGAAACTTATTTAAAACATCATAATGATAAATTAAACAACGATTTGATGAATTATTCCGCTGACTCATATGCATATCATTTTATAGACTCCAGCTACCAAGAACACATCAATTAATGCACAAGTACTCAGATAGGGACGCATGCAATGATAGAGACTAAATGCTTTATGCTATATGTAACCAACATATGGAAGAAACCCTAAAATAAGAGGCTATTACCTCAGACTGTAGTGGAAACAATAGGAAATAAATACAGGTACTTCTCCATCATGTTTGCCTCTACTTCCTAAGTGGATCTCTCAACTAATTGATTTCTTCATAGAACCTTGAATGATGCTATCTCCTTATTTCTAAGCTTGCAAACCTTCCTAACAAGGTTTTGGACTAGGACTTTATCATAAGTCAAGCTATATTTTGCACTAATTTTTTCCACAGGCACTATTAAAGAGAGATCTGACAAGCACTTTTTCAACATGGAGATATGGAAAATTGGATGTATTACTGCGATCTCTGTCGGAAGATGTAACTTATAAGAAGCATTACCCACCCTGTTTAAAATATGAGATAACCCAATAGAGTACAAAATGGGATTTATCTTCTTACCAAACCTCATAAATCCCTTCATAGGAAACACTATCAAGAATACCGGATCACCAACATAAAGTTCTAACTCCCTACTCCTCACATCCACATAAGACTTTTTCCTACTCTGGACACTTCTCAACCTATCTTGAATAGGCTGCACCTTTTGAGTAGCATCAATTAGTGATTCTTGAACTAGAAAAGTTGTTTCATCAACTTCCAACCAACCAATGAGAGATTCACACCTCTTCCCATATAAGACCTCAAACGGAGCCTTCAGGATACTTAAATTATTGATTTTTTTTTATTAAAAATCTATCAAGAAAAGTGGTAGTTCCAACTTCCCTTGAAATAAAGCATGCAAGGTCTTAACATATCCTCTAGAGTCTGTATGGTCCATTAAGCCTTACCACCTTTCTGCAGGTGGAAAGCAGTACTGAGATAAACCTGAGACCCTAACCCATTTTGAAAAGACCTAAAAAAATGCAAAGTAAACTCAGTACCGCTATATGAAATGATAAAAAAGTCATATATGCATGCAGCAATATCCCAAAGATACAGTTTTCAATAGTCCTCTATTGAGAAGCCACTATGAAATAGTAGAAAATGGTCTGATTTGGTTAACCTGTCTGCAATGACCCAAATTAATTTATGTTTCTTCTTGGTTCTTCATAAACTAAAAACAAAATAGATATTTATGATTTCGCACGTTAGAATTTCAAATCTTTGTATCTTGCCAACTTTAGGTGTTCAACTTTCACTTGTTGGCAATTCGAACACTTAATCACAAATTTGGATATGTCCATTTCATTCCTTACCACCAATACATTTCCTTCAAGTCCATATACATTATGGTAGCACCCGGATAAATGGAGTACGGGGAGTTGTGCTATTCTCAAAAGATCCTTTACCTTAGGCCACCAATATTTGGTACATGTAACCTACCCTCATAGCACACCACCTCCCATTTGCAGAAAACATGCCCTTTATGCATCTCAACACTACGATTAAACTTAATTGAAACAAATATTTATCCTATTTTTCCTTTATCTCGACTTCTAGGGAACACTTACATGCACTCAAAACCAATATACCACCATCCTCAACACCAACCAACCTTACTCGAAGGGTGCCATCCTGTGCACCTCCCTAGATAACTCTCTCTTATTCTTATCAAAATATTCCACACTTCTTATAGACAACCTACTAAGGGTATCAACCACCACATTGACTTGCCCAAATGATACATAACTATCATATCAGAATCCTTTAGCAATTCCAACCATCTTTTTGATGGAGATTCAAGTGTTTCTAGTTAAATACATATTGCATACCCTTATGATTAGTAAAACATCAATATGCACCCTATATAGATAGTGTCTCCAAATAGTTAAGGCAAAGACAACAACTGCCAACTCAAGGTCATGAGTGGGATAGTTATGTTCATAGACCTTAATCTATTAGAAAGCATAAGATACTAACATACCACGATGCATCAGTACAAATCCCAAAACAACATTAAAGGCATTACACTATACCACAAAACCTTCTGAACCTTAGAGTAAGGTCAAGACTGTGGTTATATTCAACTTGGTTTTAAACTCTTACAAACTTTTCTCACACTTGTCTGACCATTCAAACTTAGCCTTATTTTGATTCAGCTTAGTCAAATGAGAGATATAGAGGAGAATACCTGGATGAATCTAGGATAATACCCCTTTAAACCTAAGAAATTGAAAATATCTGATGGATATGTGGGTGTGGGATAATTTTTGACAATATGATTTTATAGGAATCAATACAGATACCCTAACTAGAGATGGCATGACCTAGGAATGCAACTAACTTTAACAAAAATTCGCATTTGGAGAATTTTTCATAGAGTTATCAATATTAGAGAGTTTGAAGGACAATTCGAAGATGGTTATCATGCTCTTACTCATTTAGGAAGTAACCAGAATATCATTAATGAAAAATATCATGAATAAATCTAGTTATAACTTTAACACCTGTTCATGAGGTCCATGAATGCTGCGGGAGAATTTGTTAAACTAAAGGATATGACCACAAATTCAAAGTAGACATAATGAGTTATAAAAGTTGTTTTTGAAATTTCTAACTCTCTAAGTTTAAGATGATGATAGCCGAAAAAATGCAGCTACTCGAATAAGTCATCAATCCTTGGGATATGATATTTTTTCTCGATTGTGAGTTTATTCGATTGAATATACACTAGGGAGAATGAACCCCTTGTCCAAAAGATTGGCTAATTGGTCTTTCAATTCACTATCTTCTGCAAGTGGCATCTATATGGTGGAATGGAAATAGGCTGAGTTCCTGGAGGGAGGTTTATTCTGAAGACTATCATTAGGAGGGAATCTAGTTAAATCCTCAAGAAAGACATCTAGATAATATTTGACAACTAGAACTGACAGAATATCACAAATTTCGGACTCAAAATCTTTGATTAGGTCTAAGTGATAGATACAACACTTAGAGATCATTTTCTTAGAATTAATTTATGAAATAAACCTACCCTTAGGAACAACATCATTATCCTTCAATTTTGGGAAAGGTTCATTGGGAAACTTAAAACAAATGATTCTAGTCCTGTAATCTACCATGTCATAGCATGAATGGAGCGAGTCTATGCCAAGAATGATGTCAAAATCCACCATGTCTAACTAAACAAGATCTATAAGGAAGATTCTATAAAATAATGACATAGGCATTTGTGGCAGCCTCTTTTTGTGATGAAAACATTACCAAAAGGGCTGGAGACAGAGAATTATTTAAATATTATTTTGGGATAGACTCTAAACTAACTAGTTATTAATAAGGATACAAAAGAAAAGCAATCTACATGGTCTATAAAAGTATGTAAATCAGTATCATAAACCTTTAGCATACCTGTAACAACATTGGCTGACTGCTCCTGCTCCTATCTTAAGTCAACATATACAATGGGTTTTGGCTCTAACCTCCACTAGCGCTAGAGGAAATGCATTGCTGAGTTGGGCAGGCTACTGGTACTGCAGTAGATAAAGTGATCTAAGGTTCATTCCCACCCTTTCTAGATATGGGTCAGTCTCTAGGAAGATGGTCTGTCTTACCACACCTAAAACACCCTTTAGAAGGAAAATCCTAAAGTCTATGAATCGACTGGCCATACCAAGGCTACACTCCTGAATAATTCATACCATACATGGAACAGGTCGGGTAAGATCGTCCTCCAGTCACACTACCCTGTGAAATTGACCTCAGTAAATTATTCTGCTGTTTTAATGGTGGTCTAGTACCCTAAGTAGGAGAACTTGCTGATGAAAGGATGGATCCCTAAAACTCTGCTGCTATTGTCTAAGGTTTCCACTAACTTTAGGCTGCCTAAACTCTGAAGAACCAATCTTTTCCTTCTTATTGTAGAAATTTTCTCACATCTCGGCCTTATACCCTACTATTATCTCTAATTGATTGTTAAATCGACTCATACCCATACTAGTAATCATAGTATCTACCCTCCCTTCCCTAACCAAGTGCAAGTAAAGATGAGAGAAAAAGATTTCCAAACAATTTTCATATCAGCAACCATGTATGCCCCACTTAGACAATTGGGTGAACTTCATCTCGTATTTAATAATTTTTATAAAGCACTTCTCCAAACATAGAAACTTTCTCATCTTCTCACTTCTCTTTTCCCATGAAAAGAACATATTCAAAAAGCTTCTTGAAATTCATCCCATGTAGGAGGAACTACACCTACAAGCCTATAATTCTTCAATTGGTATTCCCAATCTCGAGCTACATCCTTAGACTAGTATATGCCAAAATCCACCATGTCGATCTTCCTCACCCTTACAATATCACACACCCTTTTGACCTACACAATGAATCCTTTTGGGTCCTCACCTACCTTATATCCATGGAAATTTGGGGGTTGCAATGGCAGAAAGTCTTTAACTCTAGACGCACCAGCATCACGAACGACTAGATGACCAGTTGGAGCTTCTTCCTACTGTTATGTTTAGAAAACAACTGATAAAAATATTTACATTAGTGATATTTTGTGGTTTATGAACTAGTGGAGACTAATTTTTTTGATCTTGATTCCTAGAATAATGAACTGGTTGTTTGCATAGTGGTATGATCTAAAACATGTAAAGAATGAGTTAGAAAAGAGATTTGGAGTTAACTCCAAAGCACAAAATAAGACATGAAACAAAAGGGGAATTTCCCAAATGCTTAGTATCCTCTAAGTTATAAGTGTGTCGTGATTCACACCTATAAAAGAGACTTTACGTTACATTAGCTTTCAGACATCCTAGGACACTTAGAACCTAAGGCTCTATTGCCAAGTTTTTAATGACCCAGAGTCACCCCCTGAGCGCGACAAGGAATCCTTAGCTGCTGATTCACCATAGCCATGCAACACATGATCAATTATCATTTTAATATTAGTTACTCAAGAAAAGTGTTAGATAATCCTAAAAGTGAAAGAAACAAATTCCATTTGAAATTGTAAATAATAAATTCAATTAATGACATTTTAACCATTTGTGGAAGGTTCTATAAATGACACATAATATCATGTGAGGGTCTATGAAATTTATCAAATTACCAGTTGAAGGGATTACCTTACCCTGCCATAGGCTCCATACTAGCAAGTTACTTAGTGGATCCAAATAAGTTGGGTTTGTCATAATAATGTCTTTTGGGAAACATCTCATCCTATGGTAGACAACATATATGGGATTGGGACTTTCAACCTAATTTGATCGATTCTAATATTACTCTAAAAATATTCCACTATTCCTAAACTGTAAAGCTTAAATGTAATTACTTGAAATCTGATCAAAATAAATAATCTTAGACTCTTTGTGCACACTTCATCAGATTTCTTAATTTGTTAGAATCATGTTTCGACCTAAAACTCATGCAAATACTTAAAAAATGTCTCAAATTCCATAATTTGATTCATATCATTTTCAATAAATCAAGAATGAAGACTTTCAAATATAGACCAAGTTAAATTCACAGTTTATCCAAATCTTAACTATAACTCAATGTAAACAGGGACAATGATATAGTAATGCAAGTATTCATAAAAATCATTCAATAATGTCTAGTGAGAAACTCACCACATGTGGAATTTATGTCAATAATCCTAGCATGATCCTTTATGAAAAATTAGGGTTGGGGAACAAGGGTGGAACGATTCCCTTGTTCATAAACCCACATACCCGAAACCTTGGAGAAATTCTTGGTTGAACTTTGAAAGAAAGCTTGTTCTTGAAACCTGAATTCTCTTCTTCTTAGGTAAAAAATTGATGGTTTTTTTACTTATTTGATTGTTTAGTGAATAAGTGAAGAATAATGAAGTTTAGGATTTTATACTAGTACTTCTTTGGCCTAAAATAACATAGTACAATTCATTAAAGAGTGGATAATGACCAAAATTTCCCTAAAGAAAAACTGCAAACCAACTAGGAAGCTTCCATGGACGGGTCGACAGTCTGTCACGGTTGGCTCCCTTAAACTTTTTTACTAGAAGACTTTAACGGTCCATCCCATAGACTTTTATACTATTTTATTTTCCATATAATGGATCTTAGGGTCATTCTACACTTAGACATTTTTGGAAAAATAGGTCCAATCCCACGACTAAAATGATGAACCGTCGAACTAGTTCAGGGTCCATTGATGGATTTGTTGAACAAAGGCAGAGAAGGGGTCTCACTAGACCCGGTCCCGGTCCAGGTCCAATCCACAATTTGTGGAACCTCTTTATGGGCCATAGAACAGTACATGAACTAAGGCCAATTCCACAATTCTATGAAATTTTACTACTCTTCGTGTAGCCCGCAAAATCTCTAGTAAAATTTTCAAGGTGTTACATTAGTTAGCAATATGATTTTTTAGTTATATTTTATTTTATTTTCAAAAATAATCAAATGGTTATTTGTGTGTTTAATGACCTTCATGGTCATATCTGATAAATATGCAATCTTTTGCATTCTAGAGCATTTCAACAGTTGCCCCAAGTCATTTATACCTTGCTGGGACCGACATTTCGGATCCCTGGCGACTCGATCGAGAAATATCTCAAATTCACTATTTTAGAGCCTTAAACTAAGTAATTTTTGACTAAAGTCAACTTTCCTTCAAGACAAGCTCAGAATTTAATATCGATAGTTCTGTCAGCTCTGAAATACAAAACAAAGTCAAAATTTACCTTATGTTTGGGTTTTGGAGGTTTCGTTTGCAAGTTATGCGAAATTATGGATTTTTTTTATGTTTTAGCCTAAAAGTGCAGCTTGAGTGGTAACTCAATATTCGGAGTGTCGGATTGGAATTTTGATGCTTCCAGTAGTTCCTGAATGATGAATTTAGGGTAGGTGAGGTGTTGGTTTAATTTTCATGCATGTCGTTGTAAATTCGAGGTGTTGGCAGAGAAATGCGCCTTTAGGCCCTTTTGGTTTGAGGGGTAATCTTGAGTAAATGACCTATTATGCCATTTTCGTCGATTTTATTGAGTCCCGAAATATGTTTTTCACTCAGAAAACATATATAATTTGTCAAATTTAGACTCCGTTTCAATACAGAACCCACAATTGGAAAATCTGCAGCAAAAACCTACAACTGATCTCGGACCCGGACCCGGACCCGGACCCCGACCTCCGACCCCCGACCCCGCCTTGGACCTTGGACCCCTACTAGCCCTCCTAGGCAGTCCACCTAGGCAGCTCACCTAGGCTCCTACTTCCAAACTTAGTTTTATTTTCAGAAATTTCAGAAGGGGTCCAGGGACTTTCTTGGGCCTTGGCCCATCTAATAGGAGGATAGTATTTAGGGTGCAACGCCCCCAATTTCTTATGTTAACAATAACTCTTCTCCCAATCAGATTTTAGAGTGGAAACTTCCT
>JBDJHY010198472.1:0-11672 GCA_039654485.1 Withania somnifera | reverse complement strand
TGAGAGTGGATTCTCTTGGTTTTTGGTTAACTTGTTTTAAACATTCAATCGAAGGATTTTTTATTTTGTAGAATCAATTTTAATTTTCATTGATTGTGTGCTTGGGGTTTTCAGTGATTCACAGGTTTAATTTAAAGGTGAGGGTAACTAGTCCCTTGTTGTTCATAAACCGGTGAGTTTATTGTGAATTTCCACATATATTTTTTGTTTATTTATTTCTCCCTCAAATTTCGTGCACCTCATATATCAATTTGCATCATGGAGAGACTCTACCGCTTAACCCAAGAGGGGGCGATAAGAGACAATGTTGCCACAGCGACTTTAGAGGTTCTTGATCTTTGAGAGGTGGTATGACATGAGTATACCTTAGCAGAAGAAGCAGCAGGGGCATCCTAGTAGACCAGTTCAGACATCTTTATCGTCAGTTGATAATGGTACAAGTAGCCAACCTGCCAGAGGTACATCTTTAGGGTCTTGGGTCCATGGTGGTCAGAGTAGTTCAACTAGTAGTTTCGGTTGGGGTAGAGGCCAGGGTTGTTATGAGTGTGGTGGGATAGTATACTTTTTTATAGATATCCATGACGTCGGCCCATTTAGCCAGCTGTATAGGCTATAGAGTCTCTTCGGGCAGTACTACCACCTGCTAGAGATGGTCAAAAAGTGACTCGAAGCTGTCATGGTGAGGGACTGAATGATAGAGGAGGGGACTGGGGAGGAGATAATCAGGGTGTCGGGCAGCCATTATTTTAGTGATGTACACAATAAAGCCCTAACAGAGGCTTCTTATTCAGTGGTCACATGTATGTTATCTGTTTGTCACCATCTAGCCTTAGCCTTATTTGACCCTGGTTCTACATATTTTTACGTGTCCATGTATTTTATGCCCCGTTTGGGTGTTATGTACTATGCCTCTGAGTGTGGCTACTCTGTAGGTGAGCCTTTAGTAGTGGATCAGATTCACCGAGCTTGTGTTATGACTAGACGAAGGTTGGACACTTGGGATAATCTTGTGGCTCTATATATGATTGATTTTAATGTGATTCTGGGCATGGATAGGTTATCCATTCGTCATGCAGTTCTGGATGGTTTTTCCAAGACTGTTACATTATCTATTCCAAGTGTACCCCTGATAGTGTGGTAGGCCTATTGGCCACTTCTTGGTTCAAGTTATTTCTAGTATTTGGGCTAGTAGATTTCTTGGCAGGGATTGTGTAGATTATTTATCTTATGTTTATGATGTGAGTGATGATCCTCCTCCTGAGTCTGTGCTCATGGTTAGAGTCATTTTTTATGTTTTCCTTAATGAGTTGTCTGTCCTCCAACCCAAGTATGTTATTGATTTTTCTATAGAGGTTGAGCCGGACACCACGCCCAACTTGATTGTACCTTATTATCTTGCTCCAGCAGAGCTCTGGAATCTCAATATTTAAATTTAAGATCTTATTGTTAGAGGCTTTATCTATCCTAGTATTTCCCTGTGGGGTGCTCTAGTGTTATTTGTGAAGAAAAAGGACGAGACTATACTTTGTACACTGATTATAGGGAGTTGAATAAGGTTACCATTAAGAATAAGTATCTTTTGCCGCAAATTGATGATCCTTTTGTCTAGCTTAAGGGTGTTACTGTGTTCTCGAAGATTGACTTGAGGTCAGGTTATCACCAGTTGAGGATTCAGGCTAAGGATATTCTGAAGACTAATTTTTGGACCCGACATGGACACTATGAGTTCCTAGTTATGTCATTTAGGATGACTAATACCCCAACCGCTTTTATGGATCTCATGACTAGAGTTTCTAGATAATATCTGGACTCATTTGTGATTGTGTTCATCGATGACATCCTGGTTTACTCCCGTAAAGCATGAGGAGAACTTGAGGTTGGTACTCCAGACTTTGAAGACTAAGAAGTTATATGCGAAGTTCTCAAAGTGTGAGTTCTGGATAGAATTTGTAGATAATTTGGGTCATGTTGTATCTTTGAAATATATTGGTACTGATCCAGTAAAGGTTTCAGTAGCTCCTGATTGGCCTCGACCTTCTAATCTCATAGAGGTTTACCATTTTTTTTGGCAAGATGGCTATTACAGGCGATTTGTACAGGGCTTTTCATCCATAGCAGTTTCTTTAACTAGATTGAACCAGAAAGATGTTCCTTTGCAGTGGTTTGAGGAGTGTGAGTCCATTGTTTTGAAGCTCAAGGAGTTGCTCAAATCAGCACTAGTATTTTTACGTCCAATTGAGTTCCAGCCATATATAGTTTACTGTTACACCTCTGGTATTGGTTTGGGGGTGTATATTGAAGCAGTATGGTGGATTTACTGTATATGATTCATGACAGTTAAAGGTTCATGATCACAACTATCCTGCCCATGATTTGGAGTTGGCAGCGGTAGTTTTCACACTCAAGATCTAGAGACATTACCTCTATGGAGTTCATTGTGAGATTTTACCAACCACCGCAACCTATAGTACATATTAAGCTAGAGCGAGCTCAATCTTAGTCAGATGATATGGGTTGAGCTTCTGAAGGACTATGATATCAACATTCTTTACTATTTTGGTAGGTCGAATATGGTTACAGATGCCTTGATCTAGAAGACGATTAGCATGGCTAGTTTGGGTTCTATATTAGTGTCAGAGAGGCCATTAGACTTGGACATCCAGTCTCTGGACAACCATTTAGTTAGGTTGGATATTTCAGATCTGAGAAGAGTTCTTGCATATGTTAAGGCTAAAACTACTCTATTTGATCTAATCCGACAACATCAGTATGAGGATAGATCTTTAGTTCGTATCCTAGAGTTGGTTATAAGGGGTGAGTACAATGGTGCTTCGTTAGATTATTATGGTGTGTTGTGTATAGGTTGTCGTATTTGTGTTCCCAGGTTTTATGACTTGTTCCAGACTATTCTCCACAAAGCCCATTATGCCAAATATTCCATCTATTCTGGCATACGAAATATGTACAGAGATTTGATATAGCACTATTGGTGGAGACGCTTGAAGTCTAATATTATGAGGTTCGTTTCCCGATGCCTAAACTATTAGCAGGTGATGTTTGATCACCAAAGGCCAGGAGGTGTGATATAGCGACTCCCAATTGCTGAGTGGAAGTGGGAAAGGATTTCCATGGATTTTGTTTCTGAACTTCCTTGTACTTTTAGGGGTCATGATTGTATTTAGGTCACTGTGGATTGATTTACCAAGCCCATCACTTCCAAACGACTTTGTCAACTTGGGGTGTTGAGAGACTTGTTGTATTATAAGTTAGGGAGGTTCTTTGCCTGTATGGGTTACCAGTTTCCATTATTTCAGTCAGAGGCACACAATTTACTTCATGGTTTTAGAGGACTTTACAGTGTCAGATGGGTACAGAGGTAGCTCTGAGTATTGATTTTCAATCACATACTGACAGTCAGTTCGAACGGACGATTCAGGAACTTCAAGCTTGTGTTTTTTATTTTGGTAGTAGTAGGGATCAATATTTGGACTTGATAGATTTTTCATATAATAACAACACCATTCCAACATCTAGATGGAACCATTCGAGGCTTTGTTCGGTAGGCATTGCAGATTGCTGATTGGTTGGTACAGTAGTGTTGAGGTTGGGCCTTAGACTTCAGATTTGATTTGAGATGCTACATAAAGTGTTAGAGTTATCCATGACAGATTGCAGACAACACTGAGTAATAATAAGATCTTTGTAGATTGTAGAATTCAGCCTCTTGAGTTTAGTGTTAGAGACATGGTTTATATGCGAGTCGTGCCCATGAAGGGATTTATGAGGTTTGTTCAGAGGGAAAATCTTAGCCCCAGGTTCACTGGACCATACGAGATTACAGAGCGAGTTGGCGATGTTTCCTAATGATTAGCCCTACCTCCAGATTTAACAGAAGTTCACCTAATTTTCTACGTCTCCATACTTACCAGACCCCTCACATATGCTCCATTAAGTTCAACTGGACGATCGTTTGACTTATGTAGAGCAGCCTAAAACCATTATTGACAAGGATGTGGGATGACTCATTTCTAGGGATATACCTGTTGTTAAATTTTTCTTGGTCCGTCGTCTGGTTGAGGAGGCTACCTGAAAGATGGAGAGAGATATGCGAGCCCACAATTCCTATTTGTTTGATTTTTCAGGTACTCGTTTCTTCTTAAACTTTCGCAGATGAAAGTTCCTTTAATGTGGGTTGCTATAATAACTCTCGGGGTTATTTTTGTATTTTCGCTATTTTTGTGTGTTTAGAGCATTCTTGTAGCTTTCCCAGGTCATTTGTAACTTTCTGGGACCAATAGTATGTTTCCCTGGAAGTTTTATAGCTTGATTCTCTTTCAATTAATTCTACTTTGGGCCATTATCATCTTAAATGACCTCAGATCATCTTTTCGTAAGTTTCATTGAATCTGAAATATCTACAACATGAAATTTACGTATATGGTTTGCCGAAATTGGACTCTGTTTCCATTTTGTGCCTTATTGGAATGTTTTAGAAAATTCTATCAAAGTAGCTGCTGAGAGCGATAAATTGGCAGTCGGTGGGTTGCTAAATAGTCTTCTTCATCCTAAAGATTTCTTATTTCTCTCATAAATTTCAGCATAGTTCTTGTTCTTTAGAGATAAATTAAGCTCATTTGAAGACCTATCTTGGGTTTTTGATCTGTAGGATCGTATTTTAGTGTTTCTACGATCGTTTCTACTGGGTAATTTCTTGGTTACTCTTTAGCTGTAAAAATTTTCATATTACATAAAATTTCCAGGTCTTATTTCTTCATTATCCTCTATTGGATTGAGCTCTATTTCATACCACACGATCTATGAGCTATGCCCTACGTGTTGGTATAAGTATTTTATTTTTACAAACTACGAGGACTCATGGACTCGTTTTTAGTTTGGATTTTGACCTTGCTATTCCTATAGCAATATGGGCTTGTTTTACTCGTCTTGGCATGTGGTTTGCGTTCTTACTATTTTTGTGCGATTTGGAGATTGTTCATGATGTCTGGTTGTCTCAGTATTTCTCGATACCATCGACATCCAGGTAAACTACGACTTACTTCTTTCATGCTAGGTATTTAGTGATGTATATGTTAGTTAACTTCCAGCTCGAGTCAAGGTTACTAATTTGGAGCCCCGTTACTATTATCACTTTGGCCTACGACCTACCTTGCTGGCACTCTCTCTTATTATATACCTTGGAGCTACGAGGCCCTAAACTATCACTAAAACATAGTTGAGGTTGGGGAAGGGACTATACTAGCGATTAGATTTTAGTAGTTATCCCTAGATTTTAGCTAGTGGCTTAGAGCCGATGTACACTTATGGTTTGTCTTGTGATGCGAGAATGCATTGGTATTTTAAAAGGTAACTTGTTTTTAGTAGAGTAACAATTGGAAACTTATTTATTATACATTATATTTATACCTTCCATGACTGCGCTAATGAGTAGTATGAAGCTATTTTCTCTTAGCACCTTTATCCTATTTTCTCTTTACCATTGTCTTTTCTGGATACTACTTATACAAAGATAAATGATTTTTATTGTGACTTTGGTCTTTCCTACATGGTTGAACTTGTATTTTTCACTGACATGCAGTATCCGGGATTATCCCGGGTTTTGGCATTTATCCCTTATTATTATTATTTCCTAGTTGGCTTTTTATAAGGTTTGTACGTGAGATTGAATCCCTCCATGGGCCATCCGACCTAGATCACTATGTCTTAAGCATGTTTCCAGCTTATGGGAGGGGTATATAAAGGGAGTAATAGTATACATAGATTTCTCCCATGGGTCCTCCCTGCCATGGGTACATGCTGGGGAGAGTGCGTACGAACACTTATTTACTGTTCACCACACCCTTTTGCATTGTATTTCTTTGTGCTTATTTGTACACTTCGGGGTAACGGGGGAGTATCATTGCGTTACTTGTATTCCTTTTCGTACCTACCAGTAGTCTGAGATATTATTAGGTCTTTTTTCTAGTTAGGCGTTGTCTACTATCTTCTTGAGGATACTGGTTACTCTTTTTTCCTTACTTGCTGATAAATTATCCCCGTTATTGTCCTTGTATTTCTCTTAGTGGCCTTCCATTATACTGGTTATATTGGAGCTCCAGGTACGTGTTGCATTGGTCATGATAAGGTCCTTTGTGTTCACACCCTGATTGTTGATCTTCCTTCATACTTGTTGGCTATTACTGTGATTACTCCCTCTCTGCCTATTATATGATCGCACTTTATCTTACTTTATGCTTTCTTATACCCTGTCGGCTTCTGATTCCTACTAGGTACCCGTTGTTCTTGATACTCATGCTACACTTCTGCATCTTCTTATAATGTAGATCCTAGTACGAGCCAACAGGGAGGACATGATCCTGCAGGATAGATCAGAGTTGTCTTGTAGATACGGTGAGCAGTTGGCGTTCTTGCTGAATAGTTCTCCTTCTAGTATAGAGTTATCCTAGTTTCGGTTCATAATGATTACTTTGTAGTTTTTACCCCGTTACGGGTTGTGTTTTGTACTATTTTGTATATAGATGCTCTACAACCACAATACCAAATTCTGGGGGTTTACTTTCTGTTATGTACTTTTGTGTCCTTCTATTTCTTCTCTTCATCTCCTTTCTATTTTCTTTTAGTACTTGGCACTAGCCCATCACTTAACGTTCTGGTTCAGGGTTAGACTTGTATATAAGTGGGATTTAGACGCCATCCCAATATAAATTTTGTGTTATGACAAACTAGTCTCAAGATATCACCAAATACAAATAATCTCAATGAATCAGACAGACAGACAAATCAATCAAAGTCACATATTAAGTAAATGAAATGTATAATGCAAGTGACAGGATACATGTCTATCATATGTACACACCTAATAGTATATATATATATATATATACGTCACATTCAGGGTACATAGGGGACTCACGAGGTCCATGTACTACTCAATACAAAACATCTAAAACGGGCCTCAAACAATTGGCAACAAATCAGACCTCCAAAACGAGCCTCGGATGCCTTACCAAACCAGACATCTAGAATGGGCCTCGAACTGCCTATCCAATCCGACATCCGAAACGAACCTTAGTCTACAAATCAGATAGTATTCCTTTGATCAAAAGACAAAACCATGTTTCACATTCAATTATATGGAAGTGAGAAATATCATATGCAAATCATGGAATATGATAATTTCAAATCACAAAACAATAATATCGGCCTCTCGTAGGCAATAACTAGCAAGTATATCTTTCCTAGCCAATCTAGCCTCTATACTTCCTCATAACAAATACATCACTTCAATATTACCAAGCCACAACAGGGCATCTCCATACACAATAAATCATCACAAGGCTACCTCAATCCAATTTCGAGTATGAATACCAACAATTTGAAGGACTAAGCATAACATCAATATAAATGAGTCAAGCTTAAACAAGGTATTGCAAATCATCGTCAATGGTGTAATTTCATGACAAAAAGCTATAGAATCACAATCTCAAGTAAATTTCTCATTTTTAAGCTCGACATGCTTGACCTAGTACCGGGGTGGGCCTCATCATTTAACCCACATGGACACCCCTAATGTACTCATTACTCCTATTGACAACTATTAACAAACAAAGACTAACACTTAATAAAAAGACCATAGAAACCTCAACTTGCCTTTAAGGAGTACAAAACTCTTAAGTTAATGTCTTGCTTTTTCATAGTATCTTTGAACGCTCCTAATCTTTTGAATATGAATTATACATGAAAAAAAAATAGAACTATCAACACCCATGCTACCATATTTTAAAAATGAATCCAAAATATCAACTCAAAAGCCAAACTCGAGCCCTTGGGGAAAATCTGGAATTTTGTTTCAAAATCATATTATCCATAAATTGGGTATTTTAAAAATGAATTTAAAATCCTCTCAATAGTCTATTAATCCTATATATTGCTATTATTGCAACGATCCTGAGCATCTATTTAGGCAGTGGCCACAAATAGCTTAGAGAGGCTCTCAACATACTTTCAGGCTTCAGCAAGACCACCGACTTCATTGGCTAGAGGTAGGGGGTGCACAGTAAGGTAGAGATGTTCAGTAGGCTGGTTAGGGTACGAGTCAAGATATAGTGCAATCTAGGGGTGGTAGGTCCTAGTGTTATGCTTTTTTGAGGAGGCTCGAGGATGAGTCTTCATATATAGTTATCACAAGTATTGTCCTAGTTTGCCATCGACTTGCTTCCGTGTTATTAAATTCAAGATCTACTTACTTCTATGTGCTTGCATACTTTTCTTCTAGCTTAGACATGATATTTGATTATATGTCTATGCCTATTAGTGTGTTTACTTTCATATGTGATACTTTAGTGGTTAATTGAGTGTACTAATACTGTGTTATTGCTTTGGCGAGTTATGATACATAGGTAGACTTGATATTTCTTGATATAGTTAATTTTAATGTGATTTTGGTATGGATAGACTTGCTCTTTATCATGTTGCCTTGGATTGTCATGCCAAGACTGTTACTTTGGCTATGCTGGGTGTTTTAAGGGTAGAGTGGAAGGTTACGAGGGATTCATATCCTTAGAGATTTCTTACATTTCTTTAGGCTTAGCGGCTGGTGGAGAATGGGTGTTTATCTTATTAGAATTCGTTAAGGATATTAGTGCTGACACTCATTTCTTAGAGTCTGCCTCCATTGTTAGATAGTTTCCAGAAGTGTTTCTAACTGACTTTATTAGAATCATTTTAGATAGGAAAATTGATTTTAGTATTGACTTGGAGTTGGGCACTAATCCAATTTTTATTGCTCCAGCCGTGTGGCTCCAGCAGAGTTGAAGGATCAATTGCAGGATTTGCTAAGCAAAGGAAAGTCTTCGTCCTAGTATGTCGCCTTCGGGTTCGAGAGCGTGGTTTGTGTAGAAGAAGGATTGGTCAATGAGGATGTGCTTTGACTAAAAGCAGTTGAACATGGTGACCATTAAGAACAAGTATCCTTTTTCTTCAGATTGATGACTTGTTCGACCAGTTGCAGGGTGTTACGGTTTCTCTAAGATTGACTTGAGTCAGGGTATCATCAATATAGGATTAAGGCATCGGACCCTAAAACAACTTTCAAGATTAGATATAGGCATTCTGAGTTCCTTTGTGATGTCATTTGAGTTGACTAATGACCTGACTGTATTTATGAAATTGATGAATGATATATTCTACCCTTACCTTGATTTTTATGATTATGTTCTTAAATGGCATCCTAGTGTATTTCAATAGTGCTGCAAATCATATTTAGTAGTTGATGACGATGTTTAAAGGTTGTGAGAGGAGAAGTTGTATAAAAAAATAGTATTAGTGGCGATAACTCAAATGCCAATAAATTATGATGTAATGGGACATTACCGGCATTTAAAATTAATTACCACTAATTAAGAGAATTTCTCTATTTGAACCGGTTTACTTGAAAAGAGGAAATGAAGCCAAAAAAATATCATTTCTCTGAAGCTCTGCCGGAGCTCAGACCATCATCGTGGAGTAATTTGAGCTTCCTTGCATCCTGAAGCTCAGCCGGAGTTCAGAGCGAAAGCCCCGCCATCGTATTTTTGTCTGAATCTCCACCGGAGATCAGACTTGAAACTCTTCCATCGTCTTCGTTGAATCCTGAAGCTACGCCGAAGCTCAGATCCGAAGCTGCGCAATGTTTTTCGATACCTGAAGCTCCGCCGGAGCTCAAACCTGGAACTCCGCCATCGTCTTCGTTAATATCCTGAAGCTCCATTGGAGATCTAACCTGAAGCTCCACTATCATCTTTACTGCATCTTGAAGCTTCGCCGAAGCTGGGATCTGAAATCTCTGACAAGGAAAATGCATTCTGAAGCTCAGTCGGATTAGGTCAATAGTAATATCGATGTATTTTCTTTTTGGCCCTTAGTTGGAGAGTGCTTCTTCATTCCATTAGTTTTCTTTTTGAACATATTCTCTCTAGAACTCACCCAATAAGTCGAACTGCAGAATCTCCTAACAACTTGAAGATTTCAGTCCTATTTTGGTGTTTGAACTCAAGTATTACTATCCAGGGCCTCATGGATTCTGTGTTTGGATTTATCAATTCCCTTGTTCTGTGGGGTTCTGCTGGGTTGCAGCTTGGTTGTAGTGGCAGTTAACATCAGACGAATCGAAGATTCACTTTACGCCCTGCTCATTGTGCTTTAGTAGTCATAAATAAAGTTAGCACTCTTCTAATGGCTGCTCATACTAAGAAAATGCTTCTTAATATACTAATTTACATCCTACTCTATGTGCTTTAGTAGTTGTTGCATATGGGATTCTAAGAGCTTCGTCTCTTAAAGCTGGGAAAATGGGATGAAGGGCTGTGAAGCTTCTGGATTTCCGAGCTCATACAGTTGGCTGAGAGGTACATATTTGTATTGTTCTTGAGCTCAACAATATCATGATTTACTTGATGTGTTGCCTAACGTGATATGCACATTTGAAGTGTTATGCGGATGATGATAGCTGCCTCACTGGTACTTTTGAATTTTTGATGATAACTACCCTTGATCTAATTAGTTCTCTATATTTGTTAGTCTTACAGGACTAAAGTGGCTCAATCAAACTTCTCTTTCCACTTGGATATGTGTAATCCTTCACGTCATAATACTTTTTTGTTCACCTGTGGTAAAAGTTTTCATCTACTAGCTATTAAACAAGAGTTTGCTTGAATTTCCTTTCGACATAATGGTTACGTGAAACTATTTTTAATCTTTGATGTATCTATTACTTTTATATTGGTATGATTGAGGTCATTATTTTGGTGAGCAATATGATTTACTTATTGGTGCACAATACAAATCAAAGAAACTGCTGAAGTCCGACTGGACGACAGTCAGAAAGTCCCACCTTGGTCTATAGATTCTTGGGGTTTGGATAAGTCTTTTCTTTGGAACTCTTGTTATTTATTTATTGTTTTTGGTTGGTTTAGTTCTAGTCAATATTCAGTGGTAACAAAATGATAAGACTAAGCAGTTTTGGCTCTCTGTTTTCCGAGGCTTCACTATAGTGATAGTGGAATATTATATTGCAGTTATGGGCCTTACCATGTCACTAAGAGCGTAAAAAAATTATAAAATTTCAACATCTCCCCGGCTAATGAAATGATTGATTCTGTTGTACCTTCTCTCTTAGATATTTTCATCGATATAATGCTTGAGCATTTTTTTGTATCTCTTAGGTTCCTGACTTCGAACTTGGTGACCTATACGGTACTCATGCCAAAATATATTGTGGATGGCTTTCAAAGAAGCTTGGAGACATCACAGAGCTGTCATTTCTGTTGTGAAGTTGCAGAAATATCAGAATCTGTAGTATACTTTTTTGCTATACAGGAAGGGCAGGATGTTGCTTTCATGTATGTTGTTGAACTCATCTTTCTCAGTAAGATCTTACTTGTATTTAAAAATTATTCATGGAGACAATAAATTCATCCTTGAAACGTTAGGGGGAGTAAAGGTGGAAGTAACATATGTTTATGGAAACTGGAAATTAACTGGACCTTTTGTGAAACATCTAGTCTGAAAAATAAATCTAAAAATCCTTCGTAATACCTTATCACGATTTTGTTGGAATCTTTCATCACATTTCAATCCAAGTGATTCTTTGTGAGTACCAGATTATAGGTATTTAA
>JBDJHY010198462.1:0-11672 GCA_039654485.1 Withania somnifera | reverse complement strand
AGCAGATTTACCTTTCACTATCTGTCTAGGTGATAGATCTCCATCTCTTGTAGCATTTTGGAAGTTTTGTACAGTTGATACCTCATCCTTATCAATTGCTATTACCCCTTTAGCCTCCTTCTGCTTCTTCAATATTTTTGCAGTATCAATTGCCTTAGATATGCCCCCTTGTGGATTGGAAGGCTTATCATTATTTTTACTCAGCTGTTGTTGTATCCTCTTATCCATCCCTCCTAGATTATTAGTCTCCTCCATTTGATCTAACCCTTTTGCTTTTGTGTTGAGTTTATCTCAGTATCTAAAGCCTGTCCTTCTTTATTCAAAACCCCCTCTTTCTGTATATCTGCCTTATGTTCCTTTCCAGTGCCCCTCATCTCTACACTTATTTGTTTCTCTCCAAAAGGGGTACTTGTGAGAATATCCACTTGTTGCCTGCTTCCTAGGATGATGTTTGTGGCCTCATCAGTTTGAACTGTTGTAATATTATTTTGGGCTGTATAACCTCCTACTCCTCCTTTATAGGTGCTCAACAGCTTTAAAGCTGTTTCCTTCCCAATGTTTGTATCCAGTGGTGCCACCATAGGTTGATCTTTTGGAATCGCCAAATCAGGCTGTGTGAGTTCCTGAGACTGCACTTGGCCTATAGCCTTGTTGTGTTGGTCCTCCTGCACTGCTTGTTCCACCTGAACACTCCAAGAATTAGTTGCCTCAGTCTTCTTATTAGTTATAGTGTCAATGTTTTGTGAGGGGATCTCTTGACAAGATCTGTTAGTCTGCACCATCCCTCCAACTTGTTTAAATCTTGATTCTACCCATTCTTTAGTTGTAGTCTCCTTTATAGTATCAGCTTTGCCCTCATTCCCTTCTTGTGTAATTACCATCACAGTCCCAGGTTGCATAGAATTGTTCTTTGTCATTGCTCCATCTGTATCATGTGGTTGTTGCACATCAACCATCTGCATATTATCACCATTATCCTCCTCCAAAGCTCCAAACTTGTTTGTTGTTCGAACTGAATTTGCCCTTTCCTTATGCACTATTGCCAGTTCCTTACCAACAACAACTCCTTCTCCTGCTCCTCTATTATCTTGCGTAATGGTTTGGCCCTTTTTTCTTCCAGTTTTCAGTTGCCAATTGTTATTAGGTTTAGGGTTTCCAACAATCTTCCCACTAGATAATACTTTAATAGGACCATTATTTGGCAGATTATTCTTCTGCCTCCCAGAGACTGCATCTGCCTCTCCTTCTTCCACCTTACTTTCATTCCTTTCTCTCCCTAGTTCAGGATGTAAAATTCTATACCCTATTTTCTCATGTCCCTGTAAACAACAGTGCTTACAGTACTTAGGCATAACATCATACCTTATATTAATCTACCTGGCCCTTATTTCTCCAGTTGCAGTGTTAATACATTGAATTTGTACTCTTGTTGGGTGCTCAGCCACCAAGTCTACTTCCAACTTCATACGAGCACAAATAGGTATTGTTTTATTCCTAGTAGCAAGATCAACTTGGAGTGGCTTCCCTACAACAGAAGCTAAAGAGAACAACGCTTCTTTCACAAAATAATGGGGTGGCAAAGTAGGAAAGGATATCCATGCCATTGCTGTGGTTGTTTCTTCTTCAGGATCAAACAAAGGTTCCTACTTTAAGGGCCTTATCTGATGATATATCAGCTTGTCTTTGATGTAATAAGTAGGCTTTGATGACAGCTGAATATAATCCTCCATCAATGAACATCTAATTAAGACATGTCTATTACATAATAGACCAATATTACATTCACCTTTTAATTCACACTGCATGGGAATTAGCCTACGCAAATCTTGGATTGATGGCAAGCTATAAGAAACTTCCCCACCACTACATACTCCAGGTTTTCATGCATGATCATGCACACAGTTTCCTCCAAACTCCATTGCACAGTTGGCTCTCCATGTTGAAAGACAATGGGTTTAATAGGTACGGGTTTTGTGGACTGTTTTGGTAGGTTTTGGGTGTTTTTTTGTAGGATTTGTGAGTAGTTTAGGGTAGGGGGATGTTGGGCAACCTCATGAGGAGGCTGTCTAGTGGCCTGGGTGGCCATGGAAGGGCTACAACAATGGCCAAAAAATAGGAGAAAAGTAGCCTGAGAGAGAAGCTCTCAAATGCCTGAGAAGAATCACCATGAAGAGCCTAAAACTGAAAATGAAGGCCCTCCTATACCTAATTCCATTTATCAAAGATCATGGAACTAACAAAGTTCCATTTCGAGACTCAAAAATCCAAGTGTTTACTAATGTCAGTTATTTCAACTTAAAAGCTTTCAAAAAATGAGAATTTCACAAAATTTGCATAGTTTCACTCCAGTTTCAAAGCTGACCACACAGATGGGTCAAATATGACCCGAAGAAAATATTGAGAAATGAAAAATTGTAAATTTTATAAGATAATCCAAAATGACCTTCAAGATAATTACACCATCTACCAATAAAAACCATGTTTGTCTTCAAAAATAAAAAGTAAAAATTCCTTGAAGCTTCAAAAGTTTGTTGATACTTAGCATGCATATCATACTAAATATCCCAAGTAGCCTAAAAATGGATGATGCTTCCACTGAACGTTCATTCAAGCTATCTCTTTTTCCCTCAACTTTCTAACCTGCCTATCAATATAGTTTCAGTCTCCTCCTCAAAGGTCAAGTTTGGATCTAAAGTCACAGACTCAAAGTGAACCATATGAGAATTATTAGGGATGCTCTTCAAAAGCATGGAATATGGAAAATAGGATGCACTGCTAACACACTAGGTGGAAAAGATAACTTATAAGCCACCTTCTGAAAATGATTCAAAATTTCAAAAGGACCAATAAACCCAAGGTAAGCTTTTCTTTCTTCCCAGATCTTATCACACCCTTCATGGGTGATACTTTCAGAAAAAACGGCCACCCTCCATAAACTCTAGGGATCGAACCCTCGTATTAACATTACTCTTTTTCCTAATTTGGAATGTCAATAATATACTCTGGATAACCCGAACGTACGTCATAGAATCCCCAAGCAATTGTATATCAAATGAACTCACCTCAAAGGCATTGATGAAACCAATCGAAGATTTACATCTCCTACCATGTAAAGCCTCAAAATGAGCCATCTAAATTCTAGAATAATAACTGTTATTATAAGAAAACTCTTCCAATGGTAACTGCTTATTCCAACGGCTTACAAAATCAATAATACATGCTAAAAATATATTTGTAATACCTAAATCATCCTCTCAGACTAGACATTGATTTGAGAACCAAAAGTTGTACTCATTTCCAACTTAGTATCCAAGCCATGCTATAGTGCCCTCTAAAAATGCAAAGTGAACAAGGTCCCTTTGTCAAAAATTATAGATGCTGGAACACAATGCAAGTAAATAATCTGATTAATATAGATCTCAGCTGACTCCTTTGTCGTATAATCAACTTTGACCGAAATGAAATAAGCAGATTTAGTCAGTGGTCTACAATCATCCAAATCGAGTTATAAACACCTATTGTGGTTGGTAAACCTATAACAAAATTATGGTGATTTGATCCATCTTCAAACAAGTCCTATAATTGTTCTTTTAGTTCCTTCAACTCAACTGGGGCCATATGATGTAGATGAATAGAAAAGGGATTATTTCCCAAATCCAGGTTATTAACAATGTCGATGTCCCAATCAGGAAGAAAACCTACAAAATTAGTAGGGAAAACATCTGGAAACTTACAAATAATTGGTATGTATTCTAATGGAGGTGTGTCAATAATGGTATCATGAATGAAAGCTAAATAAGAGGCACCCTCTTTTGATTAGCATTCGAGAATGAAAGAAGGAAATCTCCATACTAGGATAGGAACCACAAGAACCTTTCGCTCTGCCATTGGAATATTAGGCATATCTAAAGTAATAGTATTGGCATAACAATCCAAGATGGCATGATGCCGAGAAAGCTTATCCATACCAAAATAATATCAAAATCTACTATATATAGATCATGTCTCTCCAAGTATCATATCCCACCATGGAAACAACACAGGATTAGTACACATGATCCACCATGGAAGAATCTCCTACAAGTGTGGAAACATGGATAGGAACAGGTAGAGAATCACTCATCATATAAAATCTTGAAGCAAAGTAGATAGATATATATATATGAATAGGCAGATCCTGGATTGAATAATATGGACACATGTCGATGGTACACAAAAATACCTATCATAACTATATCTGAGGTATTTACCTCAGGCTTACCAGGGAAAGTATTGTAATATCCTCTACTAACACCGAACAAAACCACTACTGAAACACCACCCACTAGAACTATGAATTTACCATCATCTCTGCTAAGATTCTGACCACGTCTATCAGTCTGTCATCTATTCGGAAAGCCAGTTAGAGTGCTGGAAGTATAGATGGATACTATGTAATGGGAAGGGGCCCTCGCCCACCCTTTAATGGACATATCACGTGTCCTGGATCTTCATAAGTGTAACATGATCTAGGTACTGAATGCTATCTAGCTAAAATAAAAGAACCTAAATGGCCACCACGACTCAACTGCTTTATTGAAACCCTTATGAAGACTAACCTGCACTAAAATAGATCTCCAACCCTAAAACTAAGGTGGATCCATCTTTCTAAACTTCTGATAGCAATGCTGCTCATCATCTTACAATGGTCCTCACCATAATAGAACAAATCATGTCTCGAAATCAAAATGGAAAATCAACTCAAGATTAAAGTAAAAGAATGAAGGGAAAAATTCCTAAAAGTCCTATATCCTCTCAAAGATAAGTGATGGACATCTCGCACCGATCCACAAGACTCCACTAAAATTTACTTGTAAACCTGTGAGCCCTAAGAACCTATTGCTTTCATACCAAACTGTCACAAATCAAAATTCGATCTTGATGGCAACAACCCACCTTGGAAAGTAAGACGAACAATAACTCTAAAGGGGTAAATGTGGAAAATAATGAGTTATCAAGAAGAAGTGAAGCTACAATATACAAATCTAATTAATATGCCACCCAAAATCTAGAGACACTGTGCACAAGCTACTAAAATAGATAAATACAATTATGATACAACAATACTCTTAAATTGCTTCAATTCTTAACAAAACAAAATAAAGACATAAGATAGTAAAAGTCCATGGTGCATGTTGGACTACAAGAAGCTAAATATAGATCTCAAAAACATCGATCTCAAACTATGATTTTCAGAAGGACAAAATAAGATAGCCTAAGATTAGAACCAATAAGTGTAATAAAGAAAGGGAGTGAGTATAAAAATGAACAACTGGAACTCAACAAGTATCCCTAGCTGGCTCTAAAACAAAGCAGTGACGAGCACCCTGTTAACCCGACCACCATCCTCTTATGACACCAAGGCGTAAAAAATATCATAATCCAAAAGTCTGATGACAGATATAAGATGTAGAGAATATGAACAATAAAGTTAACTACACAACGAAAAACAATAGTAAGGATCTAAAGATTAGCTAAAAAAGTATCAACACTAAATCCCACAGTCTATCATCATAATAAAGTAAAAATACCACCTCATTTGGCATCTTAATAGATAAGTAACAAAATTAGTAAGATAATCAAAACCATCACAAATAACAACACCTCACCCACTATTTATATAGAAGTATCAGTCTTGTTTTACTTGTATTGAAACGTTGGTTATGATTTTTTAGTCTTATGTGGTTCTGAGATTCATACGTAATTTTGGATAATTATGACAGGCTTTTCAACAATATCACCAAAATCCAGGTAAGCTATGGTCTAGTTTCTTCAGATGGGATATTAGTATAGTATTGTATGGTAGAGAGCCATCTAGGGGCTGGGATGATTACTCGGGCCCTGATATGTTTTTTATTCTGCCTATGGCCTATTTAGCTAGATTATAGTGTAACTACTGACGCTGGGGATGTATCACCCTACCATATGCTTCACACCTACTCTGGATTTTAGTGGTAATGGGGGAAGAGTAAGACCTTTGATGAGTATTACATATGCGGACTCTAGACTATAGCGAGGTTGGAGAGGGGATTAAACTAGTGGTTAGAGCTTAGAAACTATCCCTTAAGATAGCTGGTGGCTATAGAGACGATCTAGGTAGGCTAATTATTTGTGTTCTGTTTGAGATGTTGTGTATGTGAGTTGGGAAGGGGACCTTTGGTCCACAGTCAGCAAGGTACAGTTATGCTTGACACTCCGCTTCCTTACTTGCTGACCTCGTATTTAGTCGGTTATGGCTATGCTAAAAGTGACCTCCTTCCAAGAAGGAATTGTACTTGGCCAGAGATAGCTATGTTGGGTAGTTAGAACCTTGGTATGATGATAATTTTTCCATAATACGGTACCATCTTGATTATAGGGTATTTGACTGAGCTATGTTGATTCTGTAGTTCCTCCCTTATACGGGTGTAGTTAGACCGGTGAGAATTTATAGTTCCTCCCTCTTGACTAGGGACTATCTCAGAGAGGGTGTATGTTAATAAATATTCGAGCTTCTTCTATAACCCTCTTGACTTGTGACCATCCCATAGAGGGAACATATCAAATTTTCACTCTTAAGTAAATACAAACCTACTTTATGGATTGAAGTAATGCGAACTTGCTAGGAAGATTTTTGGTAGACCCCAATACACACCAATCAAAATCATCAAATGGATAGAATATATAAAATAACTTCCACAAGAACTGTCCGAATAGTAGGCCTCCATAGTCGAGTTGACTTATAACTCATGGGAAATTCCCATAAGTTGTACAATAGGCTCGCAAAGGGAGTCCATCATCAATCTCAGTGCCCAATACACAAATCCATCTATAGTAGGAAGGCTACATCTGATGCAACTAAGTAATGGATTTTTGGACTAAATTCTAAGAGGAATAGGCTAAGGTAATAGGATCTGTACCTAAGTCACCATCCATGTTGTAATTCATGGTAAGCTTCTATCCACTTTATAACCAAACACAAACACCTAATCAATCAAAAGATGAAATATTGAACATCACAACACAATACAAAACTAAAAGAAATATCGATACTAACTTGTCTTTATCAAATCACAACCTTCTAAATAAGCCATCAAAACCCTAGTATCAAGTATACCAACTCATAAGCCACATATTGAGGAATAAGACTAATTCAATCCAAAGCACAAAGCTTCCCTAGTCTCGTAATACTAACTGCATTTCCATTGTACTAATTTATGGAATCAAAACAAGGTGAGAAAACACCTCAATTCAATACCCAGCCCTCAGCCATGCACAAACTGGATATACTAACCTATACTCAAGAAAAACAAATAAACTAGCCCAAACTGATTATTGTAAGAAAACCAACCACATGACGGTGACTCTGACCCAATAGAATAACACAATCTCAAAAAGAACAACAATCAGATTGATACCCTCGATCCACTATTAAGGAATTATCTACGAGGAGTCACAGATGAACAAAGCCACCAAAATTATCACCAATTACTCAATAGACTTCTAAGTTGAACCAAGAATCGTTTCAACCCAATGATATCTAGACAACAAGAAGAAATGAATGTGATCCTGGTCCCTAAATTTATCTAAAAACCAAGAATTGAAATCCTATTCTGATGGAAGGTCAGGACAACACAACTACAACTCACCAACATAGGAATCAAACAAAGAAGGAAGCATCAAGGCTAATATCATGGGTAAAAGCTAAATGAACCCAATAAATTTCACAAAATTATTCTCCTAGCTCGAACACTAGAAGAGTTCCAAGTGTTGTACGACTAAATATTCCTACTGTGTTATCGGAAGAATGAAAAATAAAACCAAGGAATGGATCTAGGACAACCATCAAGAGACACACAAAAAGAGGGTAACCGGACTAACAAGAATAACACAACCCAACAAGCAAGCTCCTCAATAGCTACTCAAAAGGATCAAAAATCACAATTTACTGCAAAAAAGATCAACTACTAGGGTAGCAACAAATAACAACATCAAAAGCATCTCAAAAGTGAATCTCATCATAGGGATAAATAAATAAATAAATGGAACAAAGGAGATGTAAGCATAACATCCAAATAAGGGCACATATAGTTTGAACTGAACAAATCGAGAGACAAATAAACAAATATAGAGGAATACCAAATATAAAATCCAAATAAGACATAGCTAGCTAACCACAGACTAAGAACTCAAACCCGATCTCTCAGGAATTGAGGCCTCACGAGGACTTTGAACTAGATGGGCTGATGGATGAACCACTCTATATTTGGTGCAATCTACAAAAATATGGCCAGGAGTACCACACTCAAAGAAAAACAAACCCTGAGGTCAATCCCTAAAATAATTACCGGATGCAACACATGCTAAGTATAATCCTAACCCTCAACAGTGATGAAGATCCTCAGAGAACTAGAATGGTCATCCTTACCTAAAGACCTAGAAGAAGTACCACTCACAGTTGACCAACACTCTGACCACCTGACTCACCATGTTGAGCACTACCTCTGATTTGCAATGATACTGCTCAAACGAACCCTGAACTGGATGAACTGGTGACTGATCTAACCCTGGCTATGCGCAATCCACACTAATATGACCTATAAATACACATACATAGCATGTCCCATACGACTTAGCATGTCAAAAAAATCTAGATTAATCCATAGAGCCACCACGACCTATTTCCCTCAGAGAAATACCCCTTAAAGTTTGCATAGAACTATGCCCACTAAAACCATGTTGAACCTCAAGTGATGTCAATGGATATGTATGAACCATCCTAATAGGCAGACCCCTATCTCCTATCACACCATCACTAGAATTATCCTCAAGCTAATGCTCCTGATCATCGCCTCCATATTCCTCCTACAATAGACCCTCCTTAAACCTCGGTGTCTAGCAACCTGAGTGAAGGAATAACCCATATCTACAGAAAAGTTCAAGTTCTAGGTGAAGTGGAAATATCATACCAGCAATAAATACTTGAACCTTATCATACTCAAAAGAAAAAATCATAGAACTACACCCAACTAACTCATGGAATCTAACCTTCATACTTAGAAACATATATAAAACCCTTCTACAGGCCTCTAAACTAACATATAGCCTGACAATTACCCTAATCACCAAACAGTACCCCTTCCTACGACACACTACTTGTTGATATCAAAATATAGAGTGGCATCTTCAGAAAAATTAGCGTTGCAACAAACCCTATTGGTGCTGACTCAAGTGCAACCTAAGGTGGTCTCTAGACATCAAGTTGCTATTGAACCGGAATAGACTCGGGTTGAACCTATGACGCTCTGACAGGTGTATAAGCTCTCACAAGTGTTGAAATAGAAGAATTTCCATGACCACAGGATTGAGTGCTAGCACCACTCCTAGATGAAGTTGTCATGACCTACCTACCTAGGTCATGATAAAGTCTACAATCCGCCCATAGATAAGCCTGTCCCTACAATTAGAGCTATATGCAATGGGTCATAACCACTCATATCCACTATCAGGAACTAAAATAACAGAATAAACCAACAACAAAAGGAGATAAGTATACACACCCAACCCAAAATCTGGTGTCAATGGCATATGGAGCTACAAATCAGAGTATCCAAAAGAGATATATACATATACAAGCTCCTATAAAGTAGTACTACATAAGGCCTTTTATGAACAAAATAATCAAGCTAAAACAGCTTGAATACACAATCATCTCGGACGCCAAATCTCACTATAGTCTCCTTACAGTAGTAATATACTCGACACGATCACATCATCTTTGATGACCCATAGCAATATCTACACCATGAAAACAGTGCAGAAGTACAGTATGAGTACAAAAACCCAAGTACCTTGTAGGCATCATAGGCCAACTGGGCTAAACTAAGCTACTAGTAAAGTAATGCAAAGGAATGTAAAACAGGTCAATAATAGCAGGAAAGCAGTATGGAACTAACTACGCTGCCAGGGCTAGTAATAGGTACAAAAGTGAATTATGAATCATGGCGAGGAACATATGGAATCTAAGAAAGTAAGTCTATATAGTTCCATTGCACAAAAGTGTCCACTACCAGATAATGCCGCAAACCAAACCATAGAGTGAATACCTGGACTCAAACTAAGTATACTGGTACTAAAACAACTGATAAAGGGAAAAGAGACTAATATGGCATGGATGTAGGTAAAGTAAAGAGAAGTTATAACCCAAAAGGATCCCCCATAGACCACTAAGTACAGACAAAAAGAAAACATACAAAACCTACCTAACGCCCCGTTCCACTAGTAGGCATAACAAATACAAAAAACATTGACTGTGACTTTCCCCTTAAGCCCCAAAAGCACAACCAACATGAACTGAATGAATGCACGGGGTTGAGAAAAAAAATACTCAGGACATAACCACTCGAATCTAGAGACTGCGCCTCCAATCTATCGCTTAGGTCCTGTTCTTGAGGCCACACCTCAATAATCAAGAGAAGGACCGTGCCTTTAATACGAAGTAGTCCCATGCCATACAATCGCTCTATATCAAGGCTGTACCCTTCAATAATTAGGAGTAGGCTCATTTATAAAAATCCAAAGTAGTCTTATACCGTACAATCAGTCTATATCGGGAATGCCCCTTCTCCCTAAAAAATAATCAAGATAGCACCCCACGGCAGTAAAACTCATTCCACTTATGCCCTTGAAAATAGTGCCATACTGATAGGTGTCGAGGCATCTACATACATATAAGTAAGGAAAACGCTTTCCATTTTTGTGCTAGTAAAACTCTCTAGTTTTAGTTAATCAAGTATGTATTCCATTTATCATAGCTCGAGGTATGAATGGGCTCAATACCACAACCATTTAGCTAAAATGCATGAATGCAACACAACAATAGCACAGATAAGCCTACAATGCACTAGGATAGGCCAAAAGCCACCATTTAAGTGTACATCTCAGTTATAGGAACTCAAAATGGCGCAACATAGCAATTAGGGTCCAAGACCTATCGCGGCAAGGCCGAGACACCCACACATAGCGCAACATCCTCTACGTCCCTCCACAGGACCCTCGAAAGAAGTATTAAGGTAGGGTAGCGAATCGAAAAACCATCCCGCATAGCTAGAAACACCACACAAGCACCCTACAATAATCCAGTCTAAAGAAGGGCAAGCCTACCCTACCATGGAACTGGTGAAGGTCCTTGAAAATTTCTTGTCACTAGCCCAAAGCTCAAAAAAATCCCAAATGCTCTCGAAACAATAAATTTATATATCCAAAATTCAAGAGATGACGAATGATACCCATACTATCAGGTGAAATCTAGGTTGAAAATAGGGCCTAAAAAGGGCTCATGGGACCCGCTAACCGGACCCAGAATTGAAATTTTCCACACAGTTCCTGGCATCACCAGAAAATTGTGATCCAAAAATAAGCACAAATCAAGTGAAGGAAGGGCTTCAAAATGCCCGGAGACAAGGTAAAGTGAAAGATAAAACATTGTCAAATTATAAAGTTTACATAGAGGAATTACGCACCAAGAGAGGAAGAGAGGTACATTAAATTAATCTTTAAAATTTTTTGTTTTTGTTTCAATATGATCTTATAATTTTAAACCATCTTTATCTATAACATATCCTAAATATTCTATATTATTTTTAAATATTTCA
>JBDJHY010198453.1:0-11672 GCA_039654485.1 Withania somnifera | reverse complement strand
AATCACTTTGTTTCTAAAATTCGTGTTCAACAATAATATTGAATTTTCTGTGTTTAGGTAATTTTGTTAACAACATATAGTTTAAAAAATAATTATAAGAAATCATGCTTTACTAAAGAATAATTATAAGAAATCATGCTTTACTAATAATTATAATATAATAACCATGAGAATTATTTAAAATCAATTAAATATGTAAATAGCGATATTGAAATATATGGGGTAAGAACCCTTACTTGAAAGTATGAAATTCTATAAATCTATTTCTGAAATCTTAGGCATGAGGATTAAAAGAGACCCTCACTAAAGTTTCTATACCTTGTAGAGATAATGGTTCTAATTTGAAATTTTGGACAATGATACTAGAAATATAAACATAAGACTTGTTTTTTGAGAGGAAATGTTTTGACTTGGAGAGTTTGATTGAAGGATTATGAGAGAAATTGATTGACTATATGACTATTCTCTTCAAGAATACCTTAAATGACTTAATAAAAGAATAAAAAATATACCTCTTATAAATATTTTATTCTTGTACCTTTTAAAATATCTAATAATTTTTTAAAACTAAGTGTCCATGAGTCACTCCATGACTCATGATCCCAATTAAAAAGGCATGATCTGACTCGTGGTCTCTAGGACAACTTTTATGGGATTTTAGACTTCCTTCAAAGAGTTTTAGTATGAATTGTGAAATCATTCCATAATTCATACTATGGATCATAGATTTTATGTAATGACCCTTTCAGTCATTTTGATATTTTTATGTTTCCTTGTGTTATTATAGCTCTCAAAGTCATGTATGACCTACTCAGGTTTGTAGTTCGATTCTTTTCTGGTTCAACTGAGTTTTATCTCATTTTTCTTATTTTATAGCCTAAACATAGGTAATTATTGACTTTAGTCAACATTACGTCAAAGAAAGCTTAAAACAAAACTTTTAAGTCTAGTTAGTTCTAGAATGTGGATTTTCACCTAGGTAGACCCTTGGTTCTTTCAAGGAGATTTTGGTACAATTTTATCTTTCTAATGAGATAACAATTGGTGCTAGTTTAATGTTTGACTTTGGACAAGATTCCATTATCAGAGCATTTGATCAAAAAATTGGACTATGTCATTAGCTCCAAAATTTCATGTTTGGGTTAAGTAGGGTGTTCATTCACTTCCAGAGGCACCCAAGCTAATTTTGATGGTGTTTGTTGGCTTTTATGTGTGTTGCTCTTTGAGTTTAGAATATCATTTCTATTTGTTAGCACAATTTTTTCATATATCAGACTCTTAACCATTTTAAGAGGTTAAGTGAAGAATTTTGGGATGACTAATTTGGGCTGTTGTTATAGCTTCTGGTACAGACCCCCTCTATTCTTCACATTTATGAAGGTAATTCTTGGAATCAAGAAGGTATTTAGATTCCTTTATCGTGATCATGAGGCCACATGTCACGATTGTGACCCTCTGTTCTAGCACTTGACATGATCATGAGCTTGACCATCACGATCACAATGACAAAAAAAACAATTCAACCATTTGATCAGAACCCATAGCCACGTGATTATGTAGGCTTGTTCCTAGTAGTATATATTGCTGCCACCTTGAATTTTCAGTTATAGATTCATTATTTCACTCTCAAATGATAAAAAATCTTATGGGAGTTATATAATAAATTTGTTGAAGTGTTCCTTGGCTATAATTCTTGGGTTTCTCCATTGAGAACCAACTATGTAGCATCTATATTGAGAATTTAAATATTGTATACGCCATCAATTTGATCCTTTATAGGAACTACCCATAATAGTGAACTTGTAAAACCCTATTGGTAAGTCTGCCACCTTGTATTTTCATGGCAATAACATTTTCCACCATTAATGGGCCCTAATAATTCTTAGTGATTCTTAGTAATTCCTACTTATTTAGAGGTATTTGGGATAACTGCTAGTACATTGGGCTTGACTTCCACTCACAGAATGATTTTCCTCCCATTTGTGGTATGTGATTTATCATTCTAATCTTGAAAACTATGTAAAGCTTTGCACCTTCTTCTTTTTCTTCTCAAGGCAATTCCGATTTTCCTTTGAATTTGTGTTTTTTTTCTGAGCATGAGTTCCTAGTTTGATGGGAACTGCATTATGACTTTCATTTTCGGATCTAGTTAGCAAGTCCTGCATGCCCGTTTTAAACCAAAATTGGACGAACTCCAAATTAATTATAATTTATATAGTTAGAACTATATTTACGTGGATGCTTATATTTCTAGCTTCAAGTAGATGCTTATTTTCTAGGTTCAATCCTGTTTGGAGTCATTTTGAAATAGATGAGATGATTTCCATGAACTTCAGTTGTGCTTTCATTAAACAATAGGTAGGCTTTGGCTTTCTCCATTGGTATATAGTTTTCATAAATGTGCTAGATAGCATTCGTGGGTTTGAAATATTAGGTTGACACTGTGAGCATTATCCTCTTATCAACTTTTACTTCATGATTTTTTTTAGTGATATTCGGTGTAATATGATACCTTGACCTAGTTGTGGCAATGTGCTGACTGTAGGATTACTCTTGAAGTATGGGTTGTTTTTGGGGTGTTACCCATGGGTTTGGGCTTGTTGTTATGTGAAGTTAGCTATATACTGAGCCTATGCAGGGAATGATAATTGTATGATTGACACTAATCATACATTCATAATTTGTGTGTGCCGAGAGGTTATGTTGGGAGTTGAGTTATGTTGGGGATGGGGGACCATTACCAAAATTTTTGAGATGTTATGGACTTAAATGCTTGTTTTTATATATAAATGGTTAATTAGATTATAATTTATAAAATGGGACTTTTTAATAATTAATAATAAATATAGTATTTTTAACTTGTTATAGACCCGATCGATTGTCAGGCATCCAGTCCACTCCTTTTGCTTGTTTTAGCCCAGCATCCATAAGATGGAATTGGTACCATCATTTACTACTATCAATGGCACTTGGTTCAAACTTGGTTTTAATAGTGAGTACAAATTTTCTTACTACACCATGCTTACAAAGATGATATATGGATTCTTGCGACATTATGGCATTATGGCACTGAGTTTCTAAGATTTTATGTATAGTCATATTGACTCATTGAGAAACTATGATATTGAGATGTAAGGTTAATTGAGTCATTAGAGATTGGTATGTTGTTAGCACACATCCATGGAACCTACCTCTAGATTGTGTGTGGCTGGAGGAAGGGTATATGAAAGAGTAAGGATATATGTGGCCAAGCCCTTCTAGTGGTCCTATATACTGGGAGTACGACACTAATGAAGAGTATACACAAGAATTGTTGCATCATCAATATGTTACTTTTCTGCACTTGTTTTCTATATGTACTCTCCAATCGTATGGGATGTCGAATGGGTGAGTTTGACTTATTTGTACTCTTTCATCTTATGGTCATGGAAGGGCTTTATTCCCATTTACCTGGTGCTCTTATCTATGTTTGGTTATAATTTTTTAACTCTTTCCTATCAATGTCATTAAGGTTACTAGTACACAGCACATTCCTGAATATACCTACATGCCACCTTAGTTTACTTGTATTTTTACTATAATTTTTTTTCTACAAGGATCCTCGGTGTATCCTTTCCTCCTTAGTGAGTATCTACTCTATGTTATTTCTAGATATATCTACTTAATGTCTACATTCTTGCTTCTATTCTATGTAGTTAGCTTCCTTTGTTGTTTTACTTAATTTCATGACTTTCTTTCTTTACATTCCTACTATTTACTATAGTTATATCTTCCATGTGCTTGGTGGGACCCTGAAGCCTACTAGGTATTTCTTGATCCATCCACTAGTACACATAATACACTTTTCATCTTCTAGGTGCAGATCCTAGTACAAGACACCATCGATGATTTTGTTGTTCGTGTATAATTATTGCTAATCTTAGGGATATAGGGTGAGATCCAAATGATTAGAGTTATCTCATCAAATTAAATTTTGTCTTTATCATATCTCAGAGATAGATTATTTACAATAATAGTGTATATCCTACACTCTACACTCATAGTGACTCATATATATATTGATACTAGGTCTTGGGATGGTTTATTTGACATATTTGTATCATCTTTCTTCTCCTATTTTATCCGCTTCTATTTATTTCACTTCCATTTATTTTCCATAATGGTATATTTTTAGTAGCCTGCCACTTATGGCTTTGGGATACAGGTTTGGTTTTCCTACTAGTGGGATTGTCGATGCCCTCATGACTTAAGAAATTATGATCATGATGCTTGATACCAGATCTTAGGTTTTGGCTGGTGTAAGTATTATAGAGCCGATGTCGATTAGGGTCCTACGGATCAGTACAGAGAGGTCTGTGTCCTCTCTTAGGTAGGATACAGTGGAATTTTAGGGAAATAAATCTCTTTTCGGATCTTATATCATTCGTGTATACTAGATAGTTTCATGGAAATCTCATTTATTTACCTTCATTCATTTGTAGATGGTGTGCACGCAGCGACGGTTGGATATGACAATGATCTCTCAGACCCAGTGGCTCAACTCTAGTAAAGGGTCATACTAATATTCCCACAAGGATTACACTAAAGATTAAGACTCTCAGGTTACCTACTGTGCCAGTTCAGTACTAGCAGCCAGTGAATTTGCCTCCATAACAACCAGTGGTCCCAGGGATAACCTAGGCACCACCAGTGCCCATACTGGATGTTATAGCTTTACTATGGTAGTTTAAGGGTGCATTTAAGTGTCTTCTAGGAAATGGGGAACATACATCTGCCTAAGGTAAGCCTTGGTTGTATCTAATTTAGGTGTGTAAAATGCTGCGGCGGCTCCTCTTCTAGCTTAGGTTGCATAAGCTCCTCTTTTCACATCGGTCTTACCCATACAAACCTTTTTAAAGACATCAACACCTCAGGAAGCCACGATATATTAAGAGCATAATATACTTACCAGGTTTCTTCAACTAGATTCATTTAGGTTTATGTGGTTCCCCTAGAGACAATGCAATTAGTTCATTTTTGAGTGGAAGGAGAGGTTGAGAAACCTCAGTGCTTTGGAGTCACATGGGGTAACCTACACTACTTTTTATATAAGGGGTTCAATGAAGCAGTGGTGGAGGGTGCAAACAATATGTAGGCTAGCTGGATCACTACAGATGACTTCTCACCAGTTTATGAGTTATTCATGTAAAGGTTTATGTATCAAGTAAGAGAAATCAGTTAGGAGAGTATTTTAGACTTCTTGAGTAGGGGTTTATTCCAGGAACATTAATTGCAGTCTACTGCTAACAAAGGGCACCCGCACGGGCCACAAAAAGGGTAAACAGGCACATAAAATAGAAGGAGCGGTATATCAACCACCTATCCAGCCCACCAACTTGATGGAATCTAGCAGGCATTCAATAAGAACTCAGTCTAAGAAGTCATGAATCCTAACCTACATGGACACTAGCGAAAAGCAACACATGTCATTTGCATTCTTGAACAACCCCCAAAATGCCTAAAACATCAAAAAACTACAAAAAAAAGGATCAGAAGTTCAAGAAGGGAATTTTGAGACCCATATTACACAATTATATTGGGTCTTAAATCGGGCCTAAAGCAGGCCCACGAGCCTCGCAACTTGAAAAGTATGAATATTTTACCGAACTGAAGCTGTCAGCTCAAAAAACACGTCGTTCGAATTTGAGCCCAATTGGACCACCAAAAGGTCCTCAATTGGACAATAAAAATCATGCAACAAGGGTGAAAACACTTAAAGAATAATTTAGTGGAAACGAGGTGAAATTCTAACCTAAAACGAGGAGGAAATCGCTAGAGAAGGCTAACAACACCTTCAACTCCACACCACCAAACTAAAAATAAGAATTCACCAAAAATTACCAAGAATCAAGAATCGTTTGTTAAAGCCATACTCAATCTTAAGAGGAGAAAACTCACCAAAATCGAATGCATCGTGCCAAGAAGCGATCCCCTGTTCAACATCAACAATACCCAGCGATTCCCTTAGAATTAGCACTAATAACTTACAAGAGAAAATGAATTTGAGAAAGGAAAATTGAATTGGAAATTAGATAGAAATGCTAGAATCTGGTACTTAATGTCTTCATTGCGATCACACCCAAGTGCCATGTGATTGCAAGCTGGCAGGGTAAAATATCGTGTGATCACATAACCATGCACCGTGATTGCGATGCACAATTTATTAGAAGGGAAGATCGAAACAAAAATAACTCCACACTGAATAATAAAGTCATACTATGCTATCGCGACCCAGAGTGACACAATCACGATTAAGGCATTGTGCCTACAATTTGGATAGCAAAAAAATTATTTTTTGTAACATTCAAAATCTCCTAATTAGGGATCAAAATGGATTCAGGCTTTGATTTCAAAAAACCAGCTATACACACAATATGGAAATGACATTACAGACCTAAAAAATAGTGGAAACTTTCACCGGAGATCGTTTGCATGAAAAGGACCCCTAAACCTAACTATTGCTTCTAAACGCACATGCAAGTGCACCTTATCATACAAGTAATATACTGGATCTTTCAAGATGGATGTCGAACCAATAAGGACTTGTCTATTAACTGTTTAAATGAATTAAACTAATTATAATTATTTATTTATGTAGAAAGTTTTGAGAGGTATATTTGTGACTTTAATTAAACGAAAAATATTAAAACAATAACATTAACTAATAAATAATTACTCTAGATAAGAATATATTTTTACTTAGTCAATGAATGAATCAAACTAGGATTACGGATTTGCTAGCAATTATATTTAATTAATTTAATTAATTAACTTGAATTATCTAATTATTACTTTCGGGGTTTAATCTATGAGTAGCAAATGATCATCCTCTAATCACTATCTATACAAATCTCACAACCACTTTGATTGACTTTTGTTGTGGTGATTTAGTTTATATGCATTAGAGTTACCTTCCCATAATGAACCAAGCGAGGCTATCTAAGCACAAATATAGTCTTAGGTGCGAATCATATTCAATTATCCAACCCTGACATAATCTATATATGAACTCACTCCTCACGTTTCTAGTTCTACCATTCAAAATCCCTATTAGTTCAATTTCAGGTATAGAAGTTTATCTTAATGGTATCAAAGCACTAACTTACTACGCGCAGAAATGTAAGACCAAATATATGATAATTGTCAAAAAATCAAAAAGTATGTAACAAAATAATCATCTTGCTAGTTTACACCATAGCCCTAGAATGAGAAGAGTTAGTTCCACATAGACATGAAATTATCACAATAAATCATTCAAAGAAAAATGTAAAAATACATAAATAAAGGAGAAGTAAAGAATACACAATTGTTCTCTGACCTCTGCAACAGCTCCTAGATCTTTCCCTATATTAAAACTGTTCTTACCTTACTTCCTTCTTTAGAGTACTTCCAAAATAATTGAAAATTTTCTTTCAAAATAGCTTCAACAAGGGTTATATAGTTGCCACATAGAATTACCCTTTTGACCCCAACTTAACGTTAAAGAAGACAAATTTCCAGCGAAGTAATAGGTGATCACGACATGATCCTAGTAATGATGGAACCCTCATCACATCATGATCCCAATCATGATGGAGTTCAAAAGTAAATAGTATCCCATTATGAATCCATCACGACACGATGGCAATCATGATGGGCTCTTCTTCACCCTGTGCAAACTTATTTCTCATCATATCTTTTCACAGGATCCCCATTTATTCCGTCTTCTATTTCCTCTTGGTTTTCATTCTTATAGGCTTTAAATATCTACTGAAATAGGCTAATCATCTGATTTAGTGAAGGTAACAAATATAAATCAATAAGACACTCAAAAAAACATAATTTCTCTCAAAACTAAGATAAAATATGGGACTTTAATGGCGTTAAGGAATATAAATATGCCTAAGATCACCACCTCACAGTTAATATTTTCTTGTCCTCGAGCAAACACTAAACCTAAACTACCTAAGGCAACATAGAAAAGCCACAACTTTGCTTGATACAAAAAAATAAACCACATAAACTTTACAAAATCAAGTATAACTTCATTGATCATTGTGCAAACAATAAAAACAAATAATGAAATCCTAACATCAGGGACGGACTGTAACTTATCATATGTAAGTTTTCTCCACTACTATAGTAAAAAAAGGTTAATAAAATCACCTTCTATCATGAAATGTGTGCCCTCACAATAAAAAATAGTCCAGACACTCAATTCAAAGAATCAAACATAATTTAGGTACTTAGCATCCAAGCACAACTCTCACAATCATAAAGAATTAAAATGTATATGCGAAGTACCATACGCTTTCCCATTATGTACATCTCCACTATTTAAGCATGCTTGAATAGAATCAAAAAGGACTTTAACGAGTTGTAATGTTGGATAAGGGATGGGTAGGAAAACTATATAATAGTGACTTACACTTTCCTAAGAAAATTTCACTTTTTAAACTTCATCACCCATTATTTCTTCACTTTATTTTTGTTATCCCTCTATTCAATTATATTCACTAGCTATCTCATCATATTAAGAATTCTTCAATCAATTTTCTTTTTTTTCTTCAATACCTTTTTTAACATCACATTCTCTCAAAGCAGGCCTTTTCACCGCATCAACTTCCATTGGTCACCTTTTATAATTGACCATCCTTTTTTTCAAATTCAACAATTAAAACTCAGTCTAGGCTATAGTGCTAAAGGAAGCAAGGTGAAAAAACTAGGGATTCAACAAAAGGTTCAATGCAAAAAACTTCTACCAAATAATAGGCTACATTCTCAGAGGGTCTAATTAGTGATATAATATCTGAATAGGCTAAAATTCACAAGACATATCAATGAAATCCTCTATTATTTTCTAATAAGAGAAATACTCTTATTTCGCTTCAATAACATGGGCATGTTCTACACTAAGATGCAAAAAATAGAATATGCAAGAATTCTCACCTCACATTGAACAAGTCTCAATCAAGATCGATCGATTCTACTTCTAAGAAAGAAAGGGTCATCACAAACTAAAAAAATAAGAAAAGTTATGAACAGAGTCACGTCCATGACCCTAGGTGTAAGAAAATTTATCATTTAATTTAAAACTCAAACATATACAGGAAAGGTATTACTCAAGTTCAGGCCTAAATTATCTGTATCTAACAAGTCAATCGATATTTTGTTTCTCCTTAGAAAAAATAAAACTAAACTTTTTCTAAAAAATAAATCTATTCCTAAAAAAGAAAAATACTTAAAAATACTCAGTTCAAAGAACCCCCCTCCCCAAGAAAAGAATCGAAAAGCAAAATCAAGGGGTGGATGAAGTATGCTTAACTAAAAAATAAAATAAAACTCATATAACATAATTCACCCTAAAATAATATCCACCCCACACATAGAAGCATAATTTGTCCTCAAATCAATAAAAAAAGGGTTCAGGTACTCAGATTTTCTGAAGGTCGACGCACTAGCAACTCATGGCATGAGATACTCAGAGTTCTCTCATTTGTTGGTTCTGCATGTGGGCACCCCAGTTCCCACCATCTAGATAATTTTTTTCAATCTTCCAATGTCCTTAACTTAAGATATGGTACTCATACTTCCCCTAACCTGCATGAAAAACAAAAACAACACAAAACAAAAGTGATGCAATAAAAATAAAATAAAAATCCTATGCTACTAGTTGGGTTGCCTTCCAACAAGCGCCTAATTTCACATCGCGACATGACTCTTATACTTTTTCCTCCAGCTTGAACTTATCAATTTTAACTTTAACTTTATTTTCATTTTCCTTTCAAGCTCAAGGGGCTTAGGTAGAAAGATAAAGGAACCAAGTAATGAATGTCGCATGTTATATTTCTTGGCCCTGAAGTGAGGAATGTATTATTCTAATTCAGGGACAACAAATTCAAGAATACAGACATAGTGTTCCTTCTCCTCAGATTCTTCCATAGGCTCAGACAACTCAATTAATATCTCGCTATCTAGACATAATGTAAAAAAATGATTAGAATGAGGTCTAATGCGCCCAAACTCATGAATCATATTATTATTCACATCCTCACATAATTTGTAGCTAAATTGTTGTGTGTCAAACACATCAATATTTGCACTCAACTCATCTTTTGATTTGTGAATATCTAAGACAAACCTGGATACCTCATGAAGGATCTTCACTTTTCCTTCTATCAAATGTGTTATTGCATGTTCCATGCTCCTATATAGATCTTGATCTAATATATTCTTGCACGAATCCATACTATAAAAAACAAGATACTCATTAAAAGTTTTATTGGCAATATTTGGGGTAGGGTAACAACACACCGGTCACTCATTCCAATACCATAAAACTCAAAAGATAGAGATGGTGAACACAACTTACCCTCAAAAATATATTGGTACTGTGTACAAAAGTGGGGTCCTCCACATTAAAGACAAACATTTATAAAATAGGAATATTTATCACTACACACCTTTTCATGCAAAGATTCTATCTCTGAATGAGTAATGTTCTTTTAATTATTTTTTTGAAAAATTAAATAATATCAATTTATGATTATACAAAAATTTATACATACAAAAAACTAAATAATTGAAAATAAAATGTTAACCCACAAAAGTTAATTTTCATGTCCCCGACAACGGCACTAAAAACTTATTGCGTCAAAATGCACACGCAAGTGCACGTATCGTGCAAGTAATATAGTTGCTCTTGCGAGCCGGATGTCTAACTCACAGGGACTTGTCAGTTAATTGTTTAACTGAATTAAAATAATTCTAATTATTTATTTAAGCGAAAAGTTTCCAAAGATATACTTGTGACATTAATTAAACTAAAAAATAATAAAATAATAGAATAAACTAATAAACAAATAATCTAGAGAAGAATCCATTTTTAATCAATTAATGAATGAATTGAACTAGGATTATGGAGTTGCTAGATATTAACTTGAATTATCTAATTTTTCGATCCGGGGTTTAATCTATGAGTAGTGGTTGATCATCCTCTAATCACTATCTATACAAATCCCACAAATACTTCGATTGACATATGTTGTAATGATTTAATTTAGATGCATTTTAGTTATCTTCCCGTAATGAACCAAGCAGGCAAACTAAGTAATAGATCTCGTCTTAGTTGTGAATCATATTCAATTAACCAACCCTGACATAATCTATATATGAACTCGCTCCTTACATTTCTCATTCTACCCTTCAGATTCCCGATTAGTTCACTTTAAGATATTTCAATTTATCTTAATGGTCAGAAACCACAAAGATACTATGCATAGAAATATAACACCAATTATATGATAATTCTCACAAATTAAATATTATATAATTAAATAATCATCTTTCTAGTTTATACCATGACTCTAGAAGGAGAAGAGTTAGTTCCACATAAACATGGAATTATCACAACAAATAATTCAAAGAAAAATGTAAAAATATATAAATAAAGGAGAAGACAAGAATACACAATTTTTCTTTGGCCTCCACGGTGGCTCCAATATCTTTCCCTACATTAAAAGTATTCTCCCATTACTTCCTTCTCTAGAGTACTTCTAAATAATAGAAAAACTACTTTCAAGATTGCATCAACAAGGGTTATATAGTTGCCACATAGAATTACGCTTTTTCCCCTAACTAAACCTAAAAGAATG
>JBDJHY010198443.1:0-11672 GCA_039654485.1 Withania somnifera | reverse complement strand
TTTCTCTTGGTAATTTCCTTGCATTCTGCCACTTTTAGTTGGTGATAAATGTTTATTTTTCCTACACTTTGTGAACTTAATTTCTCTTCATTCCAGCATTATTTTTTACTCAATTTTGTACCATATGTTTCCTGAGCTAAACTCCATGTGTCGGTACCTTCAAAATATTTTTTCTAACCGTGGGCCCCATGAGCATATTTTTTATCTCGGATCAAAACCGAGTCACTTTACTTAATTATGGGTATCATTCTTTTTTTTAATCCAGGACCTTTATTTTCTAGCTTTTAGCTATTTTGAATATTTTCTGTCGTTTTTCATGGATTTTAGTGCTCATTTATAGGTTTTCTCAGATGACCAAGTAGGTTGGGCTTACTTAGTTTTAGACTGGGATATTGTAAAATGCTTGTCTAGTGTGGATAGTTAAGTGGGATAGCTATTAGGTTTGAATTCCTATTGCATTATTTTTATCTTGTGTTTACTTGCTTTTGGGGGTGCCGTGGAGGGATGTAGAGGCTATTGGGCTATTTTTGGTTGTCCTGGTCTTGGCTCGAGCAGCCTTAGACCCTATTGGTCGTGTCGATCCATTATATGACAAGTGAGTTGAGTTCTGATCTGGTGGCCTCAGGTTGATCCTAGTGTTCTGTTTGTATCCTTGATATTATTGTGCCTCGATCACACATTTTAGATATTTAGCATTAACAGTTAAGCATGGGCACGACTCGGGGCTATGGTAAAAAGTATTAATGGGTTAAACTAAAAACTGGAAGGTTTTCCTAGCTTAGTTAACTGAAAAGGGGTTTTCTTACCTATATGTATACTTATTCCATGACCACCTAGTGGTATAGAACTAATTTAGATAATGTTTTGACTGTCACAGAGTTATAGCTTAGGCACTGAGAGACGAGGTGCTCTAGGGGCACGGACTCCACGGTTGATATTGAGGTGCATTCCTCAATGATTTGAACACTGTTATTGATTAGGAGGTGTGGTCATTCAAGGGAATGGACCCTACAGTTGATATTGAAACATAGTCCTCCTGGGGTGTGGCCTCTATACTTTTTTACTTAAGGTGTGGAGTTCCGATGCATGACCCTAATTGATAAGGAGGCGCGGTCCTCTAGGGGTTCTGACCCCACTATTTATATTTAGGCACGGTCCTCTTAGGGAGAGGCCCCCATACTCTTGATATTGAGGTACAGACCTCCAGTGCGTGGTCCTTGCTATTAATTAGAAGGTACGAACCCACTGTTTGAACTGAGATGTGTCATCTTGGTATGAGATATCTACGTTCTGATTTAACTTTCAACACCCCTATGATTCATTTTACTCGCATTGTTTGTATTTTACATGCTCAATGGGAGCCACGATGAGCTCTTGTTGTGTTATTTATAGCTACAGGCACGATGAGGCATCAGGTAGGCTTTTGTTTGCTTCTTCTGTTCATACTCAGTGGTCTTATAGGGGGCCATTTCGGTTATTAGTTGTTCCTTACTTTATTCATATTCCCAGTCACGCTTTATTACTTGTGGTTACCTTTGACCATCTTTTCGGTACTAGTATTCTCAGTTGGAGTTCAAGTAGGGTTTCTTTAGTTCATTTTACTTCTATGTGATAGTTGGATTTTCCTATGTGACATCCGTGCACACGTTACTTGTGTAGTTCCTATAGTTTCCTTCTTGTATTTAGCATTTATTTTGCTATTGCTCCCATGCCATTATGGACCTGTTTTACTTTCTTCACCATTTCTTTACTTGTGTTTTATTTTAGCCAGTCGGCGTATGATGCCTACTCAATTCTCATATTTGGTACTCATACTGCACTTCTATACCATTTTCTTGGTGCAGATATCAATATGGGTTCTTGGAGATGACGTGATTGTGCTGCATATATTTTTTAATTTATAGAGACTACATTGAGCTTTGACCTTCGAGTTGATTATGGCTTCCATGCTGTTGTATCCTACCTTGTCTTTGTTTCATAACAGGCCTTGTGTAGTACTACATTGTAGTAGTTTTACTTGTATATATTTCCCCATTGACACCAAGTTTTTGGATTTGGGTTGTATAAAAATTTTCCGTCTTCCTATTTCTAATTCTTTTGTTATTTTTATCCTATTATTGATGTTTCTGAGGGTTTATATCCCATTGTGAGTAGCAATGGGATATACGGATAGACTTGTCTATAGGAGGGTTGTAGAAGCCATCATATATGAATTTTGGGTTGTGATAGTATTAATAGTAATGGGGCTCAAAACTAGTATGCCAGCCCCGAGTTGGAAATTTTCCAAACATATGTATCACTAAATACCAGTCTAAAAAAGTAAGTCATAGCCGACCTAGATTCTGGTGATAACCTTGAGAGGCGCACTGGGATACCCAAAATGCACTTGAATCACACAAAGCTAGCAAAAACATAACCCGCATGTCAAGATGAGTAAAACAAGACCCATATTTCAATTGGAATAGCAGGGTTAAAATCCAAACTAATAATGGGTTTATGAACCCTCGTAACTTAGAAAAATAGAATATTCATATCAACACATAGAGCAAAGCTCATAGACTATATGGTAAAAAATAGTGCTCAATCTGATAGAAGATAATGTAGAACTAATCACAAAAAGTTTATATAATTTGAAAAACTTTACAACTAAGGAAGAAACGAAGAATTACCCATTAGAAACAATTGTAAAACCATTGAAATAAATCTTTTAACCAATTTTTATATGCTCCTATATTGAAAAAACATGAAAGGATTTGGAAATTTATAACAAGTGAAGAAGAAGAAAGATATATAAGGTTTCCAGCTAGTGCACCATGAACACAACCACCATCTGCGAATATGATGGCCTAGGCAGCCAAGCCTTCGCGAACATGGAGAAGGGATGGTTTGACAGATTTTTAAATCATTCTAAAAGGGATAGAATGGAAATGGAGTTCGATTTTGAAAAACCATATTTAAAATCTTTATGTATTAGATATTGCAAACTCAACATGACTAACTAAAATGACATATAAGGTAGTTTATTATGATAAAGGAAAAACATAGAAAAAACTAAAAAGGAACCAAGGTATATAACATCTAGAGAACCAAACTACCGGTGTCAGCAAGTCACAAATGACCTGTGGAAACTACAAAAACACTCTAAACAGAAACATAGTAGAAATATGAAAATAACCACGAGGATCATTACATAACCTAGACCACCATTTGTACAATTTATGCAATTCTACCATAAATTATATGTATAAGAATGACTACAATCACGAGTGTACATATAATACATGATTAAAGACATGAACACAATATATGGGATTCACCCTAAAACCTCTAGATCAAGACCATGAATTAAAATACTAGGTAGTTGGGAAAAAGATTTTGAAGGAAATCTTATTTAAGTCCCACATACTTGAATTGGAGAAAATCTATGGATAAATCTTGAAGATAGAGGTTGCAAACTAATTCCTTGATGAAAACCCTAGGCTTTGTTCTTGAGAGAAAATCATAGGAGAATCTGCCATTTGTTGAATATATGAATTATGAATAAAATAATAGGGTTTTGGTACTTATATTTACTCATAAATTAAAATAAAAATGTGGGTTTGAAGGTTTAATAAATGGAAAAGGTCTAAAATCCCTTATGGAAACTAAATTTAAAAAGAATTTGATAGGTTTCTATGGTTAGTTCGATAAACCATTAAATGGGTTGATGGTCCATCAAATGGATTCGTTGATCCTACTCCACTTGATTTGGTCACCGGATCATGTGAAAGATCACTTTACATTTCGTCAACCTCTCCTACGGTCTGAAGAAGGGCCCGTATGACCTGCTAACACTTAGCCATACTTGGAAAATCTTGGTTCAAAGATGATAGCCTATATGACGGACTGTGAAAGTGCTTTATGGTTTTTTAGGGTCAACCGTGAAAACTATGGATTATTTTCTAAGAAAACCCAAGTCTCTGCTAGACTTGATGGATCCCTTTATGGACCGTGGAAATCCTTTGCATTCTGGTTGTAGGCCTATAGGAATCTGATAGTACTAGACTTTCTTTAGAGTAATAGACGAATGATTTTTTTCCTACTTATATGTACACTTTCTATGACCACTCTGTGGTAAGGAGTTATTTCCCTAAGCCAGCGAATATGTATTTAAAAATAAGAACTGAAATCGAAGAAGCGAAAGAGCCACCCGACATATGTATTTCTAATAAAAAAAATCCTTGACCGGTCTTTATTGATATGGGTAATCCCCTTCATATTATTGATTGTTTTATTAGAAATAATATTATTTTTCCATACGCTGCTCTTCCCTCTCTTGATGGCAAACTTGATTGACTGACACTAGGCCAATAAAAGAGAAAGTTTTCGCATTCTCATCATCTAAATATAACTAGAACCAACTTATCTAAATTGAAACAAGGCTACAAATACTATACGTACATTCTAAGACTTTTAGACAATATGGAGCTTTTTTACCACAATATTTACTCTATCTTGTGAACTTTCACAGACTTTCAAGATTTTCCTTTTGTGTGGTACTTGAGTCTTACTGAGATATCCTATATGGGACGAGCCCATTTTTGGCATTGTTTCCCTATTATTCTTCGTTGAGATGTATATTTTGATGTTCCTTTCACATGTGGTATGATTTTCCCTCCATGGGCCCTGCCATCTTGGGTCATTATGTGTTGGACATTATGTGCAGCCTTGGGAAGGGTATACAAGTGAAGTAGTGGCATACAGAGATATCTCTTATGGGTCCCTCCTACTTTGAGATAATCCCAAGGAGGGTGCATGATGACTCTAGATTTACCTTTCTCATCAACCCCTTACACTGCATCATTCATGCTTGTTTATACCTTATAAGGGGAAGTCACATTGGGTTCCTGGGATGACTATTTGTGCATGCCGGTTGTATGAGCCTTTAAGTAGGTTTTGATTTCTTAGTTAGATTATTGTTTTTCTCCGTGGTAATATGGGATGTCAGACAGGGTATTACTTGTTATCTTCCTATGATCTTTACCATTTTCTATAACTTATCTCTTGTTAGTGTTATTATGACTCTTAATTGCTTTATTATAGTTTATACTTGTTGTTGCATTGGATCTCCAAGTACGTGTAGCGTACGACCTTTCACTTATCCTTTCTTAGACTTGTTCCACATGTATATATTAGATAACTGATCCTTTACCGTGCTTATCGTAGTAGTTTCTCCTTCTCCTTCTTTCTCTTTACTTGTGTCATAATGAGTATGTTTTATGCTCGCTATTTACCTTAATTATGCTATCTATTGTCCCATCTTCCTATGATACCTACTGGGTACCCGTATTTTAGTATTCAAGTTGCACTTCTACATCTTTTTCGTGAAACAGATCTCTGGTACAAGTTATCAGGGAGGTCGTGATCATGTGGGCTAGGTTGGAGTTTGATTTCAGAGACACAGTGAGCACTTGACTTTCGTTCTGGATGACCCTCCTTCTAATGTTGAGCTATCCTTGTTTTTCATTTAAAGATTTTTTTGTCCTTTTCCCCTGTTTGGTGTATCATCTAGTTACTTTGTTGTATCAAAGCTCTACAATAATGATACTAGGTTTTGGGGTTTATTTTATATATTTTTGTTCTGCTCCTTATTTTTTCCTTAATGCTTTCCTTATCTTCATCTCCTTTTTGTTGTTCTTGTGGTTGGTATGGGTACCGTACCTATGTTTGTTGTTTCGAGCCAAGAATTGGGCTTTTCTACTAGTGGGATGTAGACGCCATTACAACTCAATTTTTGGGTCGTGACACAAAAGTTCCACAAAAATTGAGTTGTATGTATCCCTATACACAAATATTTTGTAAAAGCTCATCCTATAATATATATACAAGGTAATTGACTTGTTTACCCTACCAACCTCCTCTGCTCCAACTTTTCTTTTGATACATTTACAGTTTTGATTACTCATAACAAATAGATATGGAAATTATTTATAAATAGTGCGATTAGAATATTAATTGAATGCATCAAAGTAAAGTTTTGAATAGAAGTATTTTAATATAAATACTAATTTGAGAGACTTATAGATATTTTTTCTTGCAAAGGGAATTTGATCCAATTACAATTTACTTCATCACTTATCGACAAACCTTACTAAATTTGTAGTTCTTTATTTCCATATGTCCCCTAAAATCCTTTTATGAGACGCAGAGAATTTTCTCTTTGCATACCCTAATGGCTATGATAAAAATATATTTTATATAAATATAATAATATATTTAGAGATAAAGAAAACTAATGTGCTAACAAACTAATTATCATGCCTTATGTATAACCCACCTACAATATTTTTCCAACATGAATTAACTAATAAGAATCCACACACACCACACACACACACATATATAAGTGATACATCATATTATGATATATAGAAGAAAAAAAATTCTTTTCTAGTAATCTATCATAATTTGTTAACAATTTAAAAAGATAGATTGGATGGGGATAGTACAAAGTGATACTGATTTGATATGACTTGTTAATAAATTAATAAAATAGATAAAATGAAGATAGTACCAAGTAAATTATATTAATTTGACATAATTTGTAAACATTTTAACAAGATAGATAAAACCACAGGCAGTACGAATTAAAGTAATATCAATCTGACATGACATGTGAATAATTTAATTTACAAGACATATAGAAAGAAGATAACATTATTCTTCTTTTCATTAACTTACCCTTTCTATATTCATGTAATAACCCTCGGGGTCATTTTTGTGTTTTCGCGATTTTTCTCTGTTTAGAGCATTATGGTGGCTTCCCCAGGTCATTTGTGACTTGCTGGGACCAGTAGTTCAGTTCCCTAGAAGTTTTATAGCTTGATTCATTTTTAATTATTTCTCCTTCGATATTCTATCATATTAACAATCTCGTATCACTGTTTCACCAATTTCATTGAGTATGGAATATTGTTTCCATGCATTTTTCATGTATGATTGGTCGAAATCAAACTTTATTTCTATTTCGTACCCCTTTTAAAATAATTAGAATGGCTGGCCACTAAAGGGCCGCGATCGTGTGACCTTGACCATGATAGCGTAGCCCATGTACCTTATTCATTGTGATCACGAGGCTTAGATCTAAGATCGGATTGACTGTTGTGCAATCGCGAGACTGCCTAGTATGCCTATAAATAGTTTTTTTCTTTATTTCTTGCCTGAAAGTTTCCAAGTTTATCTAAAATTTCTCCATGATTCAAGCTAATTTCAGTATACTTAAAGGTCTACTTTGTGATTCTAGTCCATGTGATCGTGTCTCGGTAATTCTACGATTGTGTCTACCAGGAAATTCTTGGGTTTCGCTATTGTTGTAATACTTTTCATATTATATAAACTTTTTGAGCTTTTTTCTTTATTATCTTCAATCGTATTGAGCTTAATTTTTTTACCATACGGTCTATGTTCTATTATCTATGCATTGATATTAATATTCTATTTTTCCAAGCTATGAGGGTTATAGACTCATTTTTAGTTTTGATTTTTACCCCACTATTTTATAGAAATGGGTCTTGTTTTGCTCATCTTGACATATGGGTTACATTTTTACTAGATTTGTATAATTCTAAGCATTTTTTTTTCTTCTTAGCTAACTCATCGCGATCCTGAGGATATCATTGGCGTCCATGTAGGTTGAGCCTGGGTCTTGGTATTTATGCCAAGTAATTATTCCTTATTTGGCTTTTTATAAGAGTTTTGCATGCAGGATTGAGTCCCACTATGGGCCCTACCGTCCTGGGTCACTATGCCTAGGGCATGACGTGCATCTTAGGGGAAAGGTATATAGAGGAATATATGTATACGATTTGATTCCTCCATCGGTCTTACCTCACATGCCTTACTAACAGAGGAGGAGCGTGCGAAATTACCATTGGGCTAAGAAGGACTTAATTCATCCTTCCACTTACAAAAAGGACCCTAGTTAATCTGGCATCCTATATCTAGCTCATGATTATTTATGAACAGGAGAATATTAGAGGAAGGAAAACGCCCTGGTATATGTGTGCAGTGCATAATCAAGACACATAACAGAAGACAAAGAAAGTTTCCTCTCACTCACAAATTTCAAGGGGAAAGTGTCGCATATGGAAATGGAAAGAAAGTAGAAATCATTGGTATTGGAAAAGTAGGAAGATCTACATATCAATCCATAGAAAACATCTACCTAGTGAGCATACTAAAGTATAACTTACTGACCATATCTCAAATACGCTGTAAGGGGAATGATGTGCTATTAATCTTTATTAACGGTAGGGTGGAAAACTCAAAGACAAGAAATTTTTTTCTTAAAGGATATAGGCACAAACTTTATTACAAAGCTAACATCATGGATCCATTATATATACAACTGACATGTCTCAGTGTTGTAGCTAGAACATGATTATTATAGCAAAAGAGGCTACGATATGCAAGTTTCCCTTGATCATTAAATTGTTTTCAAAGGACTGGGTTCTAGGTTGTACAAAAAGGAAATTAGATGAATAATTATGTGTGATTCTTGTGAAAAAGGGAAACATGTAAGGTTATTTTTCAAGCCTAAAAAGATGGTAAGTACCACTAGACCACTAGAGTTGTTTTATATGGATCTATGTTGTCCATGAGGGTACTGAGCAGAGGGAGGAAGAGATATGTGTTTGTAATAGTATATATGCAACATCTTATAAACTCATCCTAGGTGTTGCTTGAGATACACAAACTTAGCTTGTGAAGTTTCATAAGGATCAGGAACTATCCCATTTTCACAAATCATTTGATGGTTCGTGGTCCAATTTGATGGATCGTGGAATGATCCTTTAATTTATTCCAGTGATTTCCCCTCGGTTGTTCCAACATGAAGATGCACTCAAAGTACCAGGAAGTGGTTTGACAGTTCATTATCTACCCGCCGTATTGCCCTAAATTTTTCTAAATTTAATTAGGTATGGGAGTAGTCGATGTTCCGCAGTCCATCATTCCACTTGATATACCATGGAAGGATCCATCAATGTGTTCCAGTGATGTTTGGGAGGTCATAAACCATAGACCAATTGATGGACCATCAATCCATCTATAAAGGTTTTCCGGACGATTTTTAATCCATTTTTCCCAAGTACTTTCTAGTCTTTCCACTCTTATTTAACCTATACCATGTAATTTTGTACTCAAAATTACTTGGTACATAAACCCCAAACACTCCAAATTTCTCATTCTTTTTATAACTTAATTAGAGTTCTCTAATTCCTCTTCTAAAAAGAAACTAGGGTTTCAATATAAGCACCCAAAGCAGGCTCTTTTTATTTAAGCTTCCATTAAAAGTTCTTCATTTTAGATATGTGGATTATTTAAAAGGATATCTTTTCATCATTATGCCCAAAACCCTTTTCATAAAGGTCTTGATGTTGTAGAAGCACTCAAGTGTTCTGATTTTATTCTAAGTATTGAGATTCCCTAAATTGATGATTCTTTGTTGTTTTTGAGTTACATTTACAAAGTTTACATGATGTTTAGTAAATTGTTTAAGTCCTCATAAATTATCATGGTTATGAAGTTAAAGTGAAGTGTGAAGGAAACCGAGAAGCATGAAGTTAAGAATGTTTTCAAAGTTTGTTTTCAAACATAATATGAGTGTTAAAGCGTATTGTTGACTTTTACGTAGTTGTTAAACATATTTATTAAGCATGTATAATTTGACTAATTTTGGATAATTAACCCTAATTGAAGAGCAGTGATAGATATGCTTAAACATATACAATAGGAAGAAGAATAGTTAATGAAGAGTCTAACGGACTTAGCTTTTCCCAATGTGGCTTAATTAAAAATTGTAGCCAAACGAGTCCAGATTTTTCTATTTGGTCATTCAACAATTTTCATTAGTTGGTACTTAAAGAAGCCGAAAGTACAGAATAATATTTTACAGGAGTATAAGCATTGAGGATGGGATGATTCCCTTAACTGAAGTAGCCTAGCGTAGGGATTATTATATAGCCCAATGAGTGGCCTTGATAGACTTAGTGGATTCACTAGGATAAGACAAATTAATATCATTTATAAAGGAATGGAGGCCCCTCTAGTTGTGGTAATAGTAAAGTTCATTGTCAAGGCATGAGGTGTGTCGGTTATAGAAACTTTCAAAAATAGCATGATAGCTTTGAAGTAAATAAGTAAAAGAAGGCTTTTAACTAACTATTTATTATTTTGTTAAAAACTACTAAAGATGAGCTATTTAAATGAGCTTATTTTATAGTTTTAAGTTATGAGGATTTCAACTAATCTTGTAATATTTGTTAACTGCATATTGAGTTGAGTTTGAAACCTGCTTGATTTGCATTATGTAGTACTTTTATTACTGCATATATCTTATTTTATACCTTCTTACATAGTTGGTACATTTTCACGTGTTGATGATACTCTTGGTTCATGTTGACCTGCCATACAGATATTGACAGTCATCCGGACCCAAAAGGTTGACATATTTTCGTTCTTAGTACACTAGAACATTGGTGAGTCCTCAGTCAATTTGTGGGCCCTAGTGACGAATTTATGCTTGTTTTGTTTTGAGTATATCTCAGATATTAGACTATTTCTATTTATTTTTTGCTAGCTAGAGGCATGTTTTGGAATTCTAGTTATTTAGCTTTATAGTGGCTTTCAATATGAGATACATTGTGTTGAAATTGAATAATTTTTTTTCATTTACGATGATTATTGAATAATATGATGTCCACTTCTTATATTATTGTTGAGTTTCCTTTTGCTAAGCGTGAGTGTGTAAAGCTATTCCATGAGCCAAAGTTTCTTCCAAAGATTATAAGGCAACTTAGTGTCTAAGAATACCGCCCACACTTAGGGGGTGAATTCATTGCATGAAAATATGACAACTTTAGGTTTACCTAGACATTCATTATGACCTCCAAAGACGAAACTTCTAATGTATTCTAGAGCTTTGCTAAGCTAGTTCAAAACAAGTTGAGCTTTCTGCAAGTTGGTATAAGATCTAATCATAGAAATAAATTTGGGAATGACAATTTCCTGATATATAGTCTAAAAATTAAATATGTTAAAACTTTATGCCCCTAAAATTCCTTAGTAAAATAGTGTAATAGAGAGCAAGAACTGATCGTTGAAAGACATGGCCAGTACTATGCTTATATCCAGTGTCCTCCCAAACAGTTCTGAGCTAAAGTTGTGAATACTAGTTGTTATCTTATTAATAGGTGCATGATGAGACAACTATTGTACAAGACTCTATCTGAATTACTTAAAGGAAGGGAACCTAATCTTACCTATCTTAAGCCTTTTTGGTTGTGAGTTCTTTATTCACAATAATGAAAAGGATCCCTTGGGGAAATTTGGTGAAAAAAAGTGATGGGGGATATTTATAGGATAGTCCTCATAGATATAAACTTATAAATTCCATTAGAGGAAAATATATATGGAAGAAAGTGCTCATGTCATATTTGCAAGGATAATTATATGAGTGGGGAGGAACTTATGATCATTGAAACATTGGACTGGTATTAGACCAAAAAATGAGTAGGAGGAAGCTAAAACATTGTCACTATTGCTGAACCAAGAACCTTGAACTAGGAACCTTAAAAACTAGAGAAATACTAGGCGCACATACTCATGAAGGCAATCAATTATCAATTGAATGA
>JBDJHY010198413.1:0-11674 GCA_039654485.1 Withania somnifera | reverse complement strand
ACTTATAAGAACCGACGATTTAATCTTCTGTGTATAAGCTTAAACTCTATACACTAAATCATCTACTATATAAGTTGTGGACGCATATATGACAAAATGATATATGCAATATAACATTTTATTGATATGAATAAATAAACATACAATCGTTCAATAGATAATAGTATATCAAAATCATATAATTAATACTATACCCTAACAAAAAAAAGATCTAATCCTCTTGATCTGCCCATAAATGAAGAGACAATAATTTAAATTAATTATAATAACTCAAAGTCATCAAGAATACCCTAAACGCAAGTTTATAACTTATTATCTTAATCAATATATAGGCGTTCAGCACTTTCCACATGCTTAGAACTAGAAATTTGAGCTTATACAACATTACATGGGGCATTGGAGAAGACTAACATTCTCCACATGCTCAGAACAGGAAATCCGAATCTGGACAACATAACATGGGCCACTAGAAAGCAGCTCAGATGAAAATGTACCTTGGGTTTACTTTAGCCACAAAGGTAGCTCACGAGGAAAGTTTAGTCTAAGATCATAAGGAAACAAACAATAACACATTTCCTCAACAAAATTGGGGACATCAATTAACAACTAGCATGTCAAATTTAAGTTGCGTAGAAAATTTAACACGCACCCATTGATATTTTCAAAGAATTCATATAATATTGGTCAAACTAGACATCTAGAGTATGGATAATATAATATGGAGGTCCAACTTTAAAAAATACAATAATAGAGATGGTGACTCTAATAACGTGTTAAGATCCTGAACATTAGGTCTAACTCAACCCAACAACTAAATTATGCAAAAAGACTAGACCCATGTAAAGATACATTTCATCAATCAACGTGGTACATCAATTAACACCCTACCACAACGAGACTGAACATATGGAGTGTGGACAAAATAACATGAAGGTCCAACATTGAAAACACAAGAATAAAGATGGTTACTCTAATACTAAAAGACATCCCGGTACGTTAAAGCTTTCATTTCTGCAATAGAATATTTCCACGACTTGAACCCGTGACCTCCTGATCACAAGACTCTCCTTCATGGTTATTCTAAGACTATGTTAAGAAAATGAACATTCGACCCAATTCAATCCAAAATTAAATCATGATCAAAATTCACTATGACCATATCAGGAGACAATAACACATTTCCTCAATCAATAAGGGATATCAATTAACGGCCTAGCAAGCCAAGACTGAGCATCTCAGTATGGACAAAATAACACAAGGTCTAATATGATAACACAACAATAGATAATGGGTCCGACTCTAATACTGTATTAACATAATGAAACTTGGTCATAATGCAACCGAAAAATTTGAATAATGAAAACTAATTAAGACCATACAAGAAAACAACACCTTCACCCCATTTAACAAAAATAGAAACATGGATAACCACATCCAAATATTTAAAGGTATGAACATGAGACGTTTATTCTCAGGTAAGAATATCAAATTTGAAAACTGTACTTTACCTTTGTCAAGAGATGAATTAATTTGTCTCCACAAACAAGAAAAGAACTCCAAAGGTGTAAAATTGGGATGATCACGTCATCAAATTGCAGGCACACAAATTCTTAATTTTTGGGCAGCTTTTTGTTTGCCTCTTTTCTTGTACCTGACAGATTCCACAGAGTATTTTACGAAGATTTGTCCGATCATGAATCTTACCGCTTCATTTCTTTTAAATAAATATGAAACATTCTTGTATTAAAGAAGTCAAAACTATTGATAATGTAAGGGCAAAATAGACATTAAAAATATCACTTGACATGTGAAGGAAAATGTCTATTATTCATAGTTGCCAGAGATTTTGATTTTTAAAGTAAAATTATGATGTAACTATTTTAATTTTTTTCTATTTTTAATTTTTCTTTTATCAAGTTAAGATGTATAAACGTGTACTTTCGAAGTTGAGATACTTACTTGTCACAGGTTAAGTTTTAGTATTTGCCTATATATTATATATGCCTATTGAAAATGCAGCTCCATGGAATTGTAGCTTTATTTAATCAAGTCATCGTCCCTGAATTAAAATATCTTGTTTAAATCCAGCAAAATATGTTTAGGCTTGATCTATGAATGATTGCCTATTTGGCTCCTCACCTTGGCATTGTTGGTTGGTTGCTTGCTTTCTCTGAAGTTATCAAAAGTGTGTTATGGTTCATTTTCCAAAATTAATTGAAGTGTGTTCTTTGTAAGTGTACCTTTACTCTCAATTTGATACATAATAACTTGGTCATCCTATTGGTCTAGCTTAACTTACTCCAACAGAGAGATCTTCACTTTGTTTTTCTCTTTAAATCACCAAAATGAATGAGCTTTATATGCATCTATATATGTAGACGTTGGATAGTATAAATGTTGCTCAATGGTGAAAGTTTAAATTTCACGTTATTGTGCAATTTGACAACCCCGTCGTGGGAGTCATATGTAGCAAACGAGAAGTATTTGTGCAATATCAGCTGATGTTACTAAGACAATTCTTGAAGCATGCAACTTCCTTTCTCATTAGTAATCAATGGATTCAAGGCAAACTTTGTAAATAGTTGATGCGAGTTATACTTAGAGTCAAATTATTAGTTATGACTGTTTAAGTTTTTAGTATATAGCCTTTGGAAGAGTGTGTTGTTTAAATTTTAATTTGTTCTACTCTAAAATCAGCTTTGGAGTAGTTTGTGCTATTAAATTGAACTTTTGAGTTTTCTGGCATTATTGGGCATACGCCCTTGCAGTGCAGGGCACACGCCATCTAGTAACTTTATAGGCATAAAGTTTTTCAGACTAGATCTATTCTGGGATATTAATTACTAAATATTAGTATGTATACATTAATTAGTTTACTAAATATTAGTATGTATATATTAATTAGTTTCTTCTATTGAAAATTGTCGTAAAAGAATTTTGTTTAACTATTTTTTCTCTTTAATGTTATAATGAGGTACATTGTCACGCCCCAAAGTTACTCGCCCCGAAGTTACTCTTGAATGCAATACGGCACTCAAGAATCACAAGTGACTCTGAGCTAGCCATTGAATTATGTATATATTACAAATCATGATATAACTGTGCGGAAGAAGTAAGACAACATAATAAACTGACTAAGATTTTCTATTAGTCAAAAAAAAAGTCACGATGAGGCCCAACATGGCCAAACTGAAAACATGAACAGAAATTGAAACTATGTCTGAAAACCATCTAAACTATTATAAGGAGTTATTGGGACAAACTCCCAGCTAAACTCAATAAGAAGGTTGAACTAAAAAATACAAATGAAGTTTAAGAGCCATGAAGAAATAGGTCATCGGATAGATGAGAACTCACTAATGCCACTAGTGCTCAGAAGTTACCGAACGCCTGGTAACTAGGTCCCTGTACCTGTACGTTGGAATCTACATGTATGAACATGAGTGCAAATGCATCAGTATATCGAATATACTGGTACACGGGTAAGTACATGTGTAATAATAATAATAATATACTTATAGAAAAGTGAAGTTGTAAACAGGTGAAACTCAGGCTAAGAGATGGAACATGTAAAGTATTATGAAAACTGTAATAAATGTTATGAAATCATGAAAGCTGAAAACATGTTGAAATACCTTGAGACTGAAATCATACTGAGATACCATGAAAACTAGAGCATAAAAAAAAGGACACTCAACTGTAAGCCCGGTTTTAAATATATCAAGATTTAACAATTTAAATGAGAACAAATAGGGAGTTTCTTATAACTGACATGCGACATGTGAGCGCATGACATTCAACATTTAACCACATATTGGTGAGTTCCCCTATACTTTGCCAAAGGTATAAAGACTAGCTGAGATAAATTTGATCGATCATAAATGCCACTATGGGCAAATCACTCCGGCTATGCCACTGGGGTATCTGTTTAACCTATTCGGTCAACTTAGTTATGGGAATAATCCCCTTGATCCTAAATACTCCTCCCTAATAAGATATGCATGTAAACTTAAGCTAATAATAACGTGATACATGTATCAAGTAAACATCAAGAAGTTTCTTGATATTTGTTACTGATATTGCTCCTGGACTCACAAATTGCCAAAACTTGAAATATATATCATGTCATGATCTTGTAAATTCTTGACATTTAAAATATAACATGAATCAAATAAACTTGAGCAATTAAATCATGAGCGTTCTTGAATTTAAGGTTAGTCCAAGGCAAACTTATTCATATTCATGAAAATTATAACAGCCATATAAATCATGCTTAAAACATTAAGAATATACTAAAATCACAATTTATAAACTTGAATAAATTAAAAACTCGAATAGAAAGCCTAGCCCTGGACACTTGTAAACTACATATTCTTGAAAGTAATTTTGGGCATGGGAAGAAAGCAATCCACCGTTGAATAATCCCGTGTACCTGATTAGGAGCACAAAAACCTAGATGAAACCTTGAGGAAGCTTGAAGGTTGGAACCCTAGGTTGAAGACTTAAATGCTTCTTCTATGCTTTTCATTTTTTCTTTCTTGTTTTATGTCCTGAATGTGTTTTAAGTATTGGGGTTTTGGGGTAAAATAGTAATTAGGGACTTATCTGGGTATTTTAGACTTCCAATAAGGTGTAAAACGATGTAGTTTAGTCATCTAGGTGATAGAAACGTTACCCAAATGTCCCTGGGTAAATAACACGAAATCAAACTTTTGAACTGTCTCCAGATAGCCTCACAGCGCGAGGCTACCAAAATTTCCGAGCCTCACATCGTGAGGCCACTGAAAAAGCCGGTCAGTGACTTTCTTAAATTGGTTCACGACGTGTGGCTGGTAAAATTTTCATTAACTTTTTGCTCGGACCTCGAAATGACATGCGGTTTGTTGCTTTGGAAATAGACTCAAATACCTTTCTTTGGATAGGTTATGGGTCATATAACTCCTTATATATTAGGACATATGGTCATTTGAAGTTGATCCATGCATGAAACGAGACGAAAACTACGATGATATAAAAGTCATGAACTTAACTTTGTGCTAAGAGTTTCTTATGATCTTGAATCTTATCAAACACTAACTCTACACTTTAGAAATTATTAGATCACCTAGGAACAAGTGATAACTCACAAGGAGTGATCCTAATCACGCACATAGAACGGTTCTAATTCTAGCTCGAAAATTGGGAGTGTTGCATATTTAGAGTTACCAAGACTAGATGGAGCATGTTGAAAACATGTTTATAACTGAAACAAACTTTAATCAGGAAATAGCAAGTACTAAGGACGTATAAACATATCATAGACCGTCAGTTTTCCTCTTATATGCATGAACTCCATTCCGCAGACAATGCACACAAGGGTGCACACCAGTATTAAGATGACAGATGTCGAATTGGCACACCGCACATCGATCTGATAATCATGTTTACTAAATGTTGCTAGAGCACAGTACACATGGTTACCTCAGAATTTAATATCAAAATCAAACTTACCATGCAATATTGTCCCAATGAAGAAAACCACCGTGTCCTCTAGCATTTGTGAAGTTGTAATCAGGTCCAGAAACTGGGTACATAAAAGTGTGAGAAATACAGTTTATCAGATCAATTCAGTACAATAAGAAAAGAAGAAACTACGCTCTATAACAAACATCAGCCCTCAGTTATAAAAAAATTTCAGCATAACCATATAAATACAATCTCTCGCCATACAAATACAAATTGCATTTGTATATATATGCTGAGATTAGCTATTTGTTTTGTATGATGACGCCATACAAATACAAATTGCATTTGTATATATATGCCGAGATTTGCTGTATTTGTATGTCAAGATTCAGCTATTCGTATTTGTATGTGAGTATGGAATGTAATTAGGTAATTGTAGCTAAGGAAGCCTTAATTTTGGACTGGAGTATGCCATTTCTGAAATTTTCTCATAAAACAACACTACATGCTAAGATCTACTTGAGTCGTAAGTGGAAGTTCCGTGGGAAAGAAAATAAGTACCTTCATAACCCCCGAAAACTGGATCTTCTGCCAACAGAAGGGGTGTGTCTAGGTCAATGAATCTGCACGGCATTTAGGTAAACAAATGAGAGAACATAATGTGTGCTGAATTGAATGACCAAGAGAAAACCAATCAGATTGGGATGATAATACAAGCATGACTAGGCAAAGTATTTGTTGAAACGTGGATATATTGATGTCAACTTCAATGAAGTATTAAGATATATCTATAATTTTACCTGGTGATTTGATTGATACTGTGCTGAATGTTGAGTTGGATGATACAGGGAAGGTGGGGAGCGGGGAAGTAATATAAAAGGTGCAAGAGTCATTATCATCATTTGCAAAGTTCAAGAGGAGGAAAAGTAGAGTAACCAGCTTCTTAATCACTCAAAAATTGACCAGATAAAGGAGGTAAATCACATTTGCTTCTCTTCTACAGATATCAACTGACATGTCGCGAAGAAGTAATATATCAGGAAGGCAAAATAAATCAATCATCTACCTTTCTCTTTTCCGTGCCCCTTATAGCGTAAGGTAAAACAAGAACGAATTCATCCTACTATACTAGTGAAAACCTCCCAATGGTTTCTCCAACTCCTACTATTTCCAAGCAAATTTGTGGTGATTGTGAAAACCAGAAGCCAAAGAATTGAACACTGGATAACATCAAAAGGCGGGACAGCAATAAATATTTTTGACCGCCAAAGTATCATAAGCCAGACTGCGCCGAATTGCCAGTATGGTGATAGTTTATAAGTCAAATATATTCCATTATGCGAGTATGTTCTCTAGCAATGATGATATGAATTTGGATCAAATCAGGTTGTTTTTCCCAGATAAATTGCTCCAGCAACTTACTTGAAACATCCAAGGCCAGCGGCTAGATGACCAGCAAAGCCCATGGCAAGCCTGGTCTCAACCATACCACCAATCATCAGATTTAAGCCTGAGGACCGCACCAAGTCAACAATTTCCAGAGCTCCAACTACTCCAACTTTGGCCAGCTTAATGTTAATGACATCAGTAAGATTTTCTTGCACTATCCTTTTAGCATCAACTAAACTTCGACAGCTTTCGTCAGCAGCGACAGATACCCCATACTTGTCCTTTGCAATCTGACTGACATGGGCAAGACCCTCCCAATTGTCTCTATGTACAGGTTGCTCAAAGAGCACCGGAGTCACATCCATTTCTGACAGGAAATTAGAGATTTATGATTTACTCTTTCGAGCAGATAATGATGTATCCGAGCAACTGAAAGAGGCTAATCATTTATGATGGAGATATGTCTAGTATATGAGAGGGAAGAAACAGAGAATACTGAGATTTATAAATTCGTTGTGTTTCCTCTATCCATACAGATAGGGGAGAATTCGAATTGAGATTATTAGTTAATATAATAAACAATTTACCATGCAACTTTTCCAGGACTTTAATTGCTTCTTTTGCCGTGTAACCTTCGTTAGCATCTAGGATAAACAAGCAATCAGGATGAGCTGCACGGATGGATTGAAGAACTTCAATATCTCCATTCAAATTCTTGCCCACCTTAAGCTTTAAAGTCCTGAAACCTTGTTTACGATACTTTGTAGCCAGTTCAGAAGCTTCCAGGGGTGAAACTATCGGAATCTACAAAGATGGTCACTGAGATACATTTAAACACGTGTATGACAGGTCTTAATTTTCTACTATAATTTTTCTTCAGAAAGAATTGCTTGTTAAATATGGCTTCTGGTTATCATAGATTTGATGCTATTTTTTTAACTTGAGACGAATGATGGATGAGCAAGTACTAAGAAACTAACAAAGCTTGAAATTTACTGCGAATTTCTAACTAAAGTAGGACAAGAAAAAGAAGCCTTAACTGTAATATCAGTAGATATTGTATTAGATACTCCACCAAATAGTCTCCACACAGGTACTCCAATGCTGTTCGCTGCTGCATCAATCAGTGCCATCTCAACTCCTGCCCTGACCTGCAATCAGGTTATAATGTGAATCAGTACCACACAAATTTTCAGTTCTACAAAGATGAATTTGAAAGATAAGAATTAACATATCTAAAGTATATAAAAGCTCAAGGTAGCTTGTCAATTCATCCTGTGGATACTGTAGTGTCCAAGCTGGAAGCAGCAACAGGACTACTGTAAACACACAAGTACGGTTTATGTCCAATGTATTATGAAAGATCCGTCACCATAAGAAATGACTACTAGTTTAATTTCACAGAAAGGATTCTCTGCCACATGATATAACGAAATACTAAAAAGAGATGCTGACCGAAGGTACACCAAAAGAACCAGATATGCGTGCGCGTGTGTATGGTAGAGTTGAATTCCCTTCGGCTTCTTATTGTGTTTACTTCTTTATGAACCCCTTTGTGAAAGTTCGAGCTCCGTTAGATGCATAGAATATAGTAGTAAACAACTGCCAGAAACCAAACTAGTACCTACTAGGTTCAACAAGGAAAGAGGACAACAGACCCAAATGGACCAAAGCCAAAACGAGAAGAAATCAAACACTGTGAAAAGGTAAACATGAAAACTTTTGATTGCAGAATCCATAATGACAAAGTCAACTAAATTGCTAGTATAACTCACAGAAGCAAAATCATGGCCAGGAAGCACGTCTCCCATTTTTGTTAATGCAAGATTTAAAGTCATTTCACGACTGTGCCTCAAGAACTCACATGCTTCAGCTGCTTTTGCCAAGGCTGTGGGTTGATCCTCTGCAGTAACAAAAGGAAGAATTGGGGCCTCACCCCACCCCACACACCCATTACTCAGCTCTATCCTTATAGCTACATTTTCCACTTTGTCCAATCTTGATGATGCAATTGTAAAAGGAGCAATGAGTGGCACATTCAATGGCCTTCCTTCTGCTTTATGGACATCAATTGTCACTGTTTCCATCAAATTCTTGAACCCAAAGTCAGTGGGGGCCACCACAGGCGTAGCTGCCGCCATGCAGACTGTGATACTGGCTTTGGGGTTCTTAAAATTGCGTGAAAAGTTAGGAGCTTCGGTGTGTAATGATATAGTGGAGTGAAGGAAGCAGTTTTGTGAAAGCCACCCCATTTGATTCATTTCCTATGAAGGAAGAAGAGTGATTGGGCAGAAATGACACAGAGAATATCGACCGACTTTGTTCTTATAACTATCCGCTGATGCTGACTATGATTGAAAGACAATGGCTTTATTTTATTTGGAAATTGTCAGTTTATATATTCTTGGGAAAGCTTTTGTCGTATATGTCTTGTTTCCTGGATTGGAGGGTTGGTGAACAAACTACAAAGCCCTCTTGCCTTGTTTTAAAAAACGGAAGTCTTTTGTTATTAAAAAAAAAAGTCTTTTCTCTTATAAAAATATAATACAAAACAAAAAAATTTAAAAGTGGAAAGTTTATATATATAGAAAGTTACTATTTATAGAAATACACTAAATTAGAAAATTATCTCAAAAATAAAAGGAAAATTTCACAAAAAATTTCAGCTCAATTTAACCTTTATATAACCACCATGTTGTTTGATACATGACATTACAAGTCATTAGTCACCAACTATGGTGGTTTGGTTGGTTGCCATGTGACTAAAGGTAAAGCTTAGTCACTAAACTTTATTTTTAGCCACATGGCTTAATTAAGAAGCTTACAATATTTTCTCATATTATTAAAAAAAAAACTGCTCTTATACCTCCCTTCATTTTTGTTTTACTTTGCTGTTTTATTAAAAATATAAAAATAATTATTTTAATTCACCTATTCAATTTATGAAATCAACATAAATTTATTATGTTCTTTCAATATACGTTATTTTTTAGTCCAAAATAAATTATTTAAAATAGAAATTTCTAGGTACATTCTAATTTATTTAAATTTATATTTTTAAATATAATTAATAAAATAAATTTAGTAAAATAAACTTTTAATAAATACTTTCTCAAAGAGCATCAAGCCAATTTAAACGGAGTAAAATGATAGGGAGTAAGTATAACAAATACAATAAAAATAGCATACCCGATAAGTAGATTATGAGAAGAATAAATATACATAAAACTTATTTTTATTTTTATATAGGGTAGAATTTATTTTTATAAGACCCTTTGCTAAAAAAAAAAAGATATTTTAAAAAATAATTTAAAACAAATACAAAAGTAAAATTATAACTTTGAAGATGACTAAAATAGAGTAAAAGTAATAATAAATTGAGGTATATGATTAGAACCCTACTTTATTAGTGTGAAGAGAGAAAAGACTTTATTATCTACTAATTGTTTATTTTAATACTCTATTCTCTGGGAGCTAAAGGCGAGTTATTTCTGTAAGTTATTTTTTTGTCATTATATACATCACTGTTCATTGAATATGTGGATATATTAGAACAAATAAAATTAGATAAAAAAGATATACAAGGTAAGAGGATTGATTACAAGATGAAAGAAATAAATTTTTACTAATAAAATAAAAATTTAGATAATCAACCAGATTCAATCACAATTTACTGCCAAGTAAACAAAAGAGTCAATTAATTAATGAGAACATGACAGCTATCAATGTTTAGTCATTATTGATGGCTAATATTTTATTTGAAAAACATGGAGTTGATGACTATATAGTAAGAACATATAATATAAGATGTCCCTTGGATGCTTCCTGGAGTTGCTTCCCTATTAATTCCACAGTTCATATCCCTATTTGATCTCCAAAGGGTAAATCAATAATGGCTTCTTCCTAAGCATTTTCTAAGTTCTCGTCTTTGATTTAAAAAAATTCATGGCTTTTGCTACCCCGATGACATGAATGTTCATATCAGAGATTGAATTTAGAATTTAATAAATTTTTATTATTATCTTAAATCAATATTGAAAGAAATAATAATTGAGTCAAATATTTATAAATATTTTTAAATATAAGTCTGCGCTAACTACATCACTTTTTTATCAGTGTGTGCAATTTTTTAATAAAGCACCAATCTATACACGGTGATACAGTCCTAGATAGGGGTCTAATAAGGACCAATATCAACGCGGGATACACAAAATTAAGATATGTGAATTATTTATGAATTTGATGAAATCGAAGATAATCCAGGTAGAATTATAAAGATGAAAGAACGAAGCAAGAAGAATTAATTGCAACAATTAACTCAAGGGGGAAGGGGCTCAATTCAACGAATGAAAACTCAAAAATGGGAATCCACAAATGAGTAACTCACTATGAATCAAGGTTAAGGAATCCAAATCAACAATGGAATTTAACTCATTACTAACCTAGATTTACCTACACTAAACCTAAGGATACTACAAGCTTCAAGGAGCTCAATTCTCAATTCAACATAATCTAAGTGCCAAGTTCAAAATAAAGTACTATTTATACTAAATACAATTAAAAGCCCAAGAATGGCCTAAAAGCATAAGGAGCGTAGCTTATAATGTGCAAGCACAAAATGAACAACGCATAATGTGTAATGGCCATCGCAGAATTGGTTTGCGCAGCTCGAAATCGGTAGTAACAACACATAATTGTCCAGAATGCTCACCTATGCTTCTGAGTTGCCTTCCACACCTTCATTTGCTCACTTTGGCACCTGAAAATGCTCTTAAAGGTGCTTCCATGTACTCTCAAGGTGTGAGTGCTCCCAAGATTTGGGACCATGATGGATAGCATC
>JBDJHY010198381.1:0-11674 GCA_039654485.1 Withania somnifera | reverse complement strand
AATTTGAGGGGATTTTAATGCCTTTTCCCTGTTCAATTTAGGTAGTTGCATAACAAATAAAGGTTTTAGCGGTAATTACGTGTCACGCTTCGAAATTAGGGCATAATGACATCTATCTTATCATCTCGGTAGGATAGCCTAATCAATAAATAACTTTTAGAAAAAACCCAAAAATTAATCTGGAAAGTAAAATACATAAGTGAAATATATAAACAGAAGTCATCTATTACACCCAAAATTAGGTACCCATTGTACAAAGTCACTAAGTAAGACTTAATAAATAAATAGGTCTATAATCCCAACAAGTCTTTCAAAAAGAGTAAGGATACTAAGATAGGATAAGCTGAGACATTGAAGACTGCAAATAAGCGGCATCTACCTCTAAATGTCCCTGAGTACGCTGCTAGTGATGAGAAGAAGAGCTCAAGTCCAATCCACTACAACCCTGCACAAAACTGCAAAAACAGCAAGGGTGAGTACAAAAACAACAGTACTCAGCAGCATCCTCAACTGGTCTAAATATAAAGAACTAGTAACTATTCATGACATCCAACCACCCTCTGATACTACAACCTGCAAATATTTATACACAACAACCCAACCAACAACACAAATCAAGGTATACATAAATATAAGTAACCCTCAAAAGGTACGACTATTCACCAACTCTACCACATCAGTAATCACCTTAGAATGATCAACAATATCAGTTCCAATCAAATACCAATGAAAATCTCAATTCGTAGTCATGTATTATGAATAATATCAGTTATCATCAAGTAGAAATAGGAAGTTCAATTTATGATTCAAATACCAAGTGATCTTAAGGCGACACAATTCTCAAGTAAGTGAAAGTCATCGAGCGGACACATAACCCAAATAAGAAATAAATTAATGTAAATGCAGTATAATGCGTAAATAATCGTGATGCATGCCTACCCTACATGTACTCACCCGCTACTGAGACTATCATATCGGGACCCATGGTGGACTCACAAGGTATGTGTACACCTGCTACCAAGACCGTCACAGTCAGGTTCAAATACTATTATTACCTCAATAATATGACTATTGCCGAGACCGTTATAGTCAAGCTTCCAATATCATTTTATTTCCTTAATAATGTGGTCTAGTCAATCCATACATATATCAACAATTTGTACATATTAGAGTACTTACGAAAGTATGATGCTCAATCACAACAAATCACAAAGAAATCAGTCTGTCACGAAGGTAAATAATCATTAAGTCACCCCTAATTCAAGAGACGGAACAAAGTCATGAATCACGAAATCACATCATAAAGTAATTTTCTTATTTTAAACTTGGCATACACAACCTCTACAACTCCAATGTAATCATCTTTCCTAACTACACATAATCTAGAAAGCAATCACTGATACTTTATAAAGAGACCAAGGAACCTCAACTTGCTTTTAAGGAGTACAAAACACTCAAGTCAAAGTCTTGCTCTTCCAAGGTACCTATGAAAGCTCCCAATCTATTCAAAATATGAATTCTACATACAAAAAAGAAACTATCAACACCCATATTGCCATATTTTTAATTTGGATCTAAAAATTCAACTCAAAAAGTCAAACTTGGCCCCAAGGGCAAATCTAGAATTTTATTTCAAAATTATGTTACCCATAACTTAGGGAGTTCAAATATAAAACTTTTTAAAAAATGAAGTCAAAAACAACTTTGAAATCATCAATTTATCAAATATTAACTTAATTGGGAAAACCTCAAATTTTCAAACTTAAACACTATTTAAAATGATAAAATAGTTGATAAATCAGTTAATTTATGATAAAACTAGCTTCTCATAGAATAGAAATTCTAAATATGAAATTTCATAAAAAAATCTAGTCTAAATAAATAAAATTCCAAGTTTTCTCCAATAGTTTATGGATAAAGAAAAAATAGCAAATGAAGAAATCATGGAAGAATGCCAAAAGTAGCATTGGATACTAACCCTCTTATTAAACTGAGAAGAATGGAGCAAGAATAACTAGATTCTGAGCTGAGCGACTTCCAATATGCTCAAAATACCAAATAAACACTATTTGGGATTTAAAGACTGATCAGTGCACCAACAATATTATTTTTGCTAAAACGGCTATAACTTCTTCATAGGATAGCGAAATTCCCCAATTCTTTTTGCATTAGTTCTTAAATTTCAATACAGATTTACTGGTACCATCAACACATCAAAATGAGTTCATCTCAGTCAAGTAATACTATTAAAACTCCATAGTCAAAAACTTCAAGCTCCAAACGAGTATCTAAAACTCATCCAGAACCTCATGAACACAAAAAAATAGTGGAAGCCACTTGTAAGACACATTTCAGAGCTGCTGGAATCATCAAAATACCAAAAACAAGGTCATTTTAATCACATGTTGACCAAAGTCAATTCTTAACATAAGAACTTCTAAATTTTCAAATAATGACTCAAAAATCATCCAAAAACCTTGGAGTTGAACTAAACCTTCAAATAGACCAAATACTATATTCCAAAGCTAAGGAACTTTCGGAATTTCATTTCGAGCTTGCTATCACCAAATACTGGCTTTGATAAACTCTCTTATGCTTCAACTTTCAAAACTCAAAACCTTTTCTAAAACTTATCAAAATTCCATGGGACCCAAGAGAATAGTTTTACTAACCCAAAAATCACATTACGGAACTAGTAAAATTGAGGGATTTTGAATTGGAGCACTCTAACGCTGAGTGTCGACCCATGTTAAACTTACAACTTAAACTTCTAAAGTATTCTGTCAAACAACCTAAACTCATTATGAAAGACTCAAACCAAAAGTCTTCCTAGAGTAAATCGACATTCCAAAGCTGATTGTATTGATAAATTTTACATTTGAGGTCTCGAATTTTAAATGACCCCAAAAGTCCATTATTTCCACTTTAAAGCTCAAAAACTAAAATTTCTCCAAAACTTGCCTGAAATCCTTTTAGTTTTCGAACTAACTATGAAACAAAAAATAGTTTATCATAAAGAAAATAGGGAGATGTCAAAATGGTAAAATGCGTAAAAAAATAGAAAAAATATCCTTGAGAGTCAATACATTACGTTAGCAGCAATAACATAATTATTGTTAAATTATGTTTTAAAGCCAATTATAGGTAGAATTTATTATTCAACTGGTTAAAAGAACTTTTTAAATATTTTTAGTGATAGTAATATAAGATTTTACTAGTTAATCTAAAATTTCCTTCACCTATTCGATGAAGGCCTAATATGCCCTTTGTAAATTTATTGGACCCAAAATGTCCTTACAGTTAATGATACGGGGTCAAACCAAATTGATCCGAATTCGTATTAGCAACCACACACTTTTGGATTTAGTACTTTATTTTTCACTCTACAATCAGAATGTGAAACTAATAAAATTGCACACATGAATTACAAGAATCACTTTCCAACTTTGTATTTAACTCATTCCACAAAGAAAAACATAAATAATTCACAAAGAAGCCTACAAAAACATAGTTAAAACACCCTTTATGTTTCGCCTCACTTTTTCATACTCTGTGAGCCATTGATAGCCCTACTGGTGCCTTTAAATAGGCCATTGTAGTCTGCTACTTGGCGTCCTACATGGATTAACTGTTAACCTCTAACAACCCCAACTTCATAGGCATTTGAATTTAAATTACAAAATTCAAAACTCAAGTTCATGCTATCCAAATACTGATAAATCCAAAAAGTTATATTTAAAACTACCAACTGCCAAACATGTGCAAGTTACATGCCACTGCAGCCTTTAAATTCTGGCGCCAAAATGTCCATTTTGGAACCAACCTTGTTTCTTGCCTGCATGCCTTGCACAACTTTTCATTGGTGCCTACAGCCTTATCCCTTTGCCCTGCCCTGCCCAACACATAATCCACAAACTTGGCTTAACCACGATCTTGCCATGCCATGTTTTTCCTTGCCTTGCCTTATATTTCCCGTCCATTGGCATGCCTTAGTCCAAATTAACTTGCATGACTTATCCATCCCCTACTAAGTTCTTTCCATGCCCACATTTCTTTCGTGCCTTGGATACACCCTGAAAAGGTCTTGTCATACCCTTCCAATGGATTTTTTGACCTGCCAATATCGTCATGCGGAGTCATGGCTAGGTCCATTATGTAAATTTCTAGGCATGCCCTAAACAATGCTCAAGTAGTGCCTTGGAGTCCCCTTCAAGTCAGCACACTTGGGGCTAGATTCCCAAGGGGGTGGGTAGGCTGTCATAGAGCATACTCCCCCCTTGTGTATTTATTAAAAATATTTACCCAAGTTCTAGGAATAAACATCGTTATCTGAACTATCGAGCTGATGTCCTAATAAACTTCTACAACCAGATGAGATTGTCTTCTTTGATGAGGCAGAATCTAAGTACGTCTTGACTTCATCTTTGAATTTCCACAATGATGTTCCTTTCTCCCAGGTAGCATCAAAATAGGTTTACCTTTCCATTGAATTTGAAATTCTATCCCCCTATTCTTCTTTCTTTGCCTCAAAGTTTGGTAATCCAAGTTCTTCTTAATCTTCTCTTCAAATTTCTTTCTCACAATAAAAAGAGCATGCCTAAATGACGTCCTTATTAGATCTTCAACATCTTTATAAAATGACTTCAGAAAACTCACATAAAATGTGGGATGAATTTTTAGCCTCTCCGGTAGACTCAACTGATTAGCTACTTCACCCACCCATTATACCACTTAAAAGGGTCCATTAAACTTTGAAATTAGCATATGATGAATCTTATTGCTGCTAATTTTTTTTTTCCAAATTTGAGGAGTGAGTTTTAGCAAAACCTTGTTACCAACCTAAAACTTCAAAGCATGCCAATTTCTATCAGCATACTTCTTCATGCATTTTTTTCTTTGTCCAAGTTATCTTACCTCATCTAAAATATCTTTCCTGTCTCTTACATTCTATAGAAAACAGGAACTTCTCCCTTTGTCCTTGATCTAGCAACTTTCAATGGCGTGTTAGGCTACATGCCAACCAACTCAAAGGGACTTTTTCAGTTTCTAACGACCTTTGCGAGTTATAACAACACTATGCACTGTCCAGTAATTCTACCCAGTTTCTCTGACTTGCAATAACACAATGCCTCAAATACTCTTCAAGAAGATGATTGATTCTTCCACTCTGTCCATCTATTTATGAATGATTCTTCATTGAGAACTTTAGAGAAGTACCTATCATCTTGAAAAATACAGTCCAAATTTGGCCTGTGAACCGATTACTAATCACCCACAAAATCAAGTGGAAAACCAAAGTTCTTCACCACGTACTTATAGAATAATTCAATAGAAACATCATAATAACAAAGAGTAGGAGCAGCCATGAAAAGAACATACTTTGAGAATCTGTCCGCCACCACCATGATTGATGCTTTGCCATTAACTTTTGAAAATTCATTAATGAAATTCATAAAAAAAAAATCCCATGGCCGTTCTGTAATAGACATAGGTTGCATCAACCCAACTTTCTTTATTCTTTTTGTCTTATCAAGTTGACAAACAAGACAAAACTTTACATAAGACTCAATATCATCTTCCATTTTCGATCATAAATAAGTTCAAAACAGTAAATTCATCATCCTTTCCACACCGTCATAAATAGTATCATGTGTTTGTTTAAGAAGGTTTCTTTACAGCCCATCACCTTGTGGTACTATGACCCCCCTAAAATACAGTAGAATCGTCCTCAATCCAATACTGTCTTTCTATCCCCTCTTTCACTTGATTCATCAATTTCACATATAATTAGTCAACTACAACACTAAACTTAATCTTATCAAATAAATTAGATTTAGATTCAAGTCTAGTGATTGTATAAAATACAACAAATACCTCTTTGCGATTCAATGCATCCGGTACTTGGTATTTCTTAAGTGGATTGTGTACCTAAACAAATTCATTTCAGTAAGTATCGCCTTCCACCGGGCCTGCGTCGAACTCGATTTTTTATTAAGTTTTAAAGTAAGTATTGGTCATGTTGTCTATATTGATAACAAACTTCATTTCGAGAAAATACACCTTCCAGGTTAGGAGATAATGCAGGATTGTTACCATCTCCTTTTTATGAGAAAAATACCTTTGCTTTGTAGTTTTTAATTTCCACTTTGAAATGCAACCAAATGATCCTCTTGGATCAACACACCACCGACTGCATAATTATAATCATCGGTATGAACCTCAAACGGCAAGTCAAAATCATGTAGCCTTAAAATTAGTTTAGGAGCAATGGACTTCTTCCAACGACTAGAATGCCTTATTTTTTCTAACCAAACCCATGTTCTTTTTAACAAACTTGTTAATAGGAAAACCTTTTTTGAATAACCTGCAATAAATATCTGATAGTAATTTACTATTCCAAAAAAAGATCACAAATCCTTGTCACCACTTGGTGCATGCCAATCAACAATTGCTTAGACTTTCTTAGGGTCCATTCGCACTTGATTTTCATTAAACAAATTCCCTAGAAATTTGATCTCTCTCCTACAAAATTCGCACATCTCTATTTTGGCATAAATTTGATACTCTCTAAGTCTTTACAACACCTTTCTCAAATGCAACAAATGATCTACTAAGTATATGTTATAAATGACTATGTCATCTAAGTAAACAACAACAAAGTCATCAAGGTACTTGTAAAGAACATTGTTAATTAAATTACAAAAAGTAGTTGATGCATAAGTGATGCCAAATGGTATTACAAGGAATTCTTAGATAACATATCTAGTTACACAAGTGGTCTTGCGGGCATCACCCTCTTCTATGAGAACCTATCAATAGCCAGACCTCAAACCTAACTTAGAAAAAAAAAACAAGCCTTAGATAGCATGTCCATCAGATCTCGAACCAGTGGCACCGGGTAATTATTTTTCATAGTTTACTTTATTCAATGCATGATAATCCATACATATTCATAGAATCCTTCTTTCATTCTTTTGAAACAGAATTAATTGGTGCTCCATAAGGGGCCATTGAAGGTTAAATTAGCCCAACCTCAAGGAATTCATACAAACTCTAATAGAGACATGTGAGGAGGACATATATGTGGCACTGATACAGGAATAAGTTTGATCAAGTGATCAATTCCCTCCTTGGTGGCAATTATTTAGGAATTTCTTGTGGCAGGCACATCTTTGAATTATTTTAGTAACTTAGCAATATAATCCGAAACTTCAACTTGCACATCAGGTTTTACTTCGACCATCGTAACAAGGTATGCAGTTGCACCCTTCATTAAAACCTTCCCAAAGGTAGTGGCCACAACAAAGCAACGATTCTTCTGCTCCTTTACCTCCTCAAAAGGATGAATACTTTTCGTAAATCCTAGGTCTTTCTTATGCATAAACATCATACCATCTAAATAAGAAATTGGAGAAACCTTGAACATCCTCATATGTCACAGTCCTGGGCGGCTAGGTTGACATCTCTTAGAGTACCATTTCTCAATTTTTAAACTGCATAGACTATTAGACATACTTACCATATTCCACACTAGGGTACGATTACAGGATGTCACAGATTACTAAAAAGAAGATCACTTTGGAGGAGCAGGCGAGGTAGTACGAGTGGATGGCCTCTATCATCACAGAAAGAGCACCATCCTGGTTGATGGGTGCAAAGATGCCTATCACTAAGGCGTCTTTGTGTTTGGAAGCCAATTTTTGGTGGGTATTGGTACGTTTAAGACTAAGTCTGACTTCTACCGATAATAATATGACTCCTGATGGGGGTTGTTCTAGTTGCTAGCCTCATATCTAGGTATGATATGAGCCTGGTCAGGCATATCTGTGATGAGCTAGGGGAGAGAGCTATTCGCACCACCACATCCATAACCCTACTTCATATTTTACTTGTGCCTCAGTCGCAGTGTGTGTCTTAGCTTATTTCTTGACCAACGCATTTCCCATAGTAGCTTTATAAATATTACATTCATATGAGATGGTGCTAACCCTACTAGGTAAGGGTCATGTTGCAGCACCTAGGGCAACAGATGGAGTTATATTAGATGATTTATTTGGGGAAACTCGGCCTAGCACACAACCTGAGGGTTTTATTACTGGTGCTGAGACTGATACAGTGTCTATGACTTCTACCTCTACTATCCCTATAGTCTCTTCAGTAGCTCCTATATCTACTGCATTGTCGATTACTACTTCCGTATAGCTGAATACATCTATTGCTGGTCCTACTATCCAACCTGAGGTGGGTATATCAGAGGTACCTATCACTCTTGAGCTTCTGTGAAGATATATAAGGCAGACAGATTGGACCTAGAAATAGTTGATATCACTTAGAGAGTAACTACATCTATATGTAGAGCGTAATAGTGATAAAAATATAGTTATTGTTGTAACTCCACTAAATGCTGAGGTTCATGGTCGGCTTGACACTTTAGAGCGGAGGGTTAGGGATACTTTGAGATGTTCAGTTGGACTTCCTGATGCAGGTACTAGATGACTTAACCAGAGTTCGGGCTGACATGGATTTTTTATAGGTTTGGCCAGTTCCACGTGTTCTGGTGCCTATTCCATCAACTCCAGAGGAGCCACTAGTTGAGGAGGTAGTTGACCTTTTTCTTCTGTCCGAAATATGAGAAAAAGGGTCAAAGAGGAGGATGAAGATGATGACTCGAGTCCCCATTTAAGAGAGGAGCATGACGTACAGAGGGATGTGAGAAAGTCACATGTCATTGTGATTAAGCATGAGAAGCATATAAGAGCACAAGCAGTTGGAAATTCCACTTTAGCACCCTCGGCTGCACCAATAGATATTTATGTGCCACCTATTGGCAGACTTCAGGGGTTGTACCTGCTTCTCCTTTATCACAAATACCAGAGACTGACTCTTAGAGCACTGTAGGTATATTCTCTTTCGCTATGCTTTTTATTGGTTCTGATGCATTGACATAAATGCATTTTTTTCATGGTATCTGTGGTCCACCTAAGGGTTTTTTTCTTGTTGTGTTCTTTTCCCATAGGTGTTTAGTTTTATGTTGAACCAACATATTTAGAATTAGTTGTTGTTTTACTTTTTTTAGTTAGGTAATATGTATAATAGGAAGACTTGGGTAAATTGAATAACAAGGTACTTGTACATATCTGTTTTAATTTGAAAAATGGTACCCCTCCAAAAATTTTGGTATATGCTTGCATTTTTAGATATGTTGAACCTTGTGGATTTTAGTCTGCATTCTATATGTTGGTATGGTAACCATTGTGTAACTAGGACGTAGCATTTGAGATAGTGGTTGATAGCATAACTTTGTACCATGTGTGCGAGTTAAATTAAATTACTTAGTCTTAACTTGTGTGTAAAAGCGAAAACTTCCTTGTTGGTCTTGCTGATGCTATAGGATGGTTGGTTAAGAAAGGATTATAGCCATCTTTTATGAGTAGTCCACTCTGAACTAAATAACCTATCAAATACTAAATGTGTATCCTTTGATCCCTGTTTGAGCCTAATATTGTACCTTTTATTTTGTTTAACTTGAACACCTTCCCAACTTAGTTTCTAACTTTTCCTTGTAACCTTTTTCCTCCTTGGACACTAGGCCTCAACTATGGATAAAATCCTAAGTTGAAGGTAGTATTATAGGGTTGAGAAAGAAAAGAGTTGGTTATGCAAAACATGGGTTTAGATATATAAAAAAAAAGAAGTAACTAGGTGTGGTGTGAGATCAAAAATAAAGAAAGCTGAAAACCAAGTAAAAAAAGAGAAGTGAAAGAAAGAAAAAGACATAGTAGAAAGTCTAAAATATAAAAGGGATAGAGAAAAAAGGTTAATTAGTGAATCAAAGTTAGTGTGGTGCCAAGGAGGGCTTGAGTCACTATTTCCAAATATATCATACTAACTCACCAAGCCTGCATTACAAGCCAAGGGAAGTCCTATATTGATCCTAGCCTAGTCATTTGAAAGTAAAGGCGTAGAAAATAAGGGAAAGCCAATAGTCTGTGTACATGCATTTTTTGACTTCTGTGTGAGAGTGAGCATACTTGATCCAATCCCAGCTTTCATTTATATATGGTGTGTAGGACTTCTGTGAAGTGAGAGAACTAGAGTTGTGTTATTCGACTATAGGTTTTCAAATTGTGAAATCTTGGTCTTTGCATTGTTGTCTGTTGTAATGCAATGTCATATCTTGACCCTGGGTGTTAGCTTGAAAGGTTGGATAGTGGGACTTGTTTTTGTGAACTAAGAGGTGAGAGATATCTAGAGTTTTGACAGGAGCTGATTGCTAATAGTGTTTATGATTGTTGCGAGGTTTTCTAATCTTCATATTACCTAGACATCGTAGTATAGTTGAATTTTATTTTGTTTGAGGATAATCAAAGGTTCTAAGTTGAGGTTGTTGATGTGCCGGTAATTTATGGCACTTTCAATCCTTAAAACGTGGGAATTTATATTGTTCTTGAGTATGTTTTAGTAGATAATGTGGGTTTTTTGTCTAATTTGCAGAAAAATAGGTCTTGGAAGATTTTTTAATGATTTTATGCTGAAATGGACAAGTCTAGGAGTTAGCAGATTTTGATAGGATGAGTTAAAGATGGTGGACCAGTACACGACCCATAACATGGACTGTAGGAACCTGAGGAAATTTTCAGACAAGTCGAGTTTGAGGGTTGACGGGTCCTATTCAAACTATAGAAGACTTTGACAAACTATAATATGAGGCGTAATAATTGGACTTAATGACAAGAATTTCAAAGGCAAGCTTTTTATGGGTGGTGTTGCAGGTCGTAATCCCACTTGACGAACTGTAACACAAACCATAGTACTTTAGAAGGATTTTGCAACTGGTGGTTTGGCTGCAACTTGATGACTCATAGGACTATTTTACAGATCGTAGATCTCAGCCGACCTAATTTTCCTATTCAAATTAGGAGTGGTTTTCTTTAATTTTATAAATACTCAATTTAGTTTTTGTGATTAGGGTTTGACTTTTTAAATTATTTTTGAGTATATTGAGAGTACTTTGAGATTCTTTACACTTTGTTCTTGAATTATCTTGGTATTCTTGCAAGATTTTATTCTATTAATTTCCATCAATCTCTGGTTTTGCTGCTTTGTGATTGTAAGTATTTCTCTTCTGAATTTAATGCAAATTCTTGATTATATTACCATGATCATGAGTGGATAAAACTACCACAGCTAGGGTTGTGGGAACCATGATGAAGTAACAACCTAAGGTTAAGTACTTAGCAATTCTAAGCTGGTGTACATGCATGTATTGATTATTGATTCCTATTGATTTCTTGTAACGAGTTCACCCGTTAAAACCTTTCTTAAGTCTTACTTTCTTGAAAAAGAGGTAAGAAACAAGAAAAAGAATCAATCAACAGAGATTTGGGGTTTTATCTCCATCTTAGGACTTGAGTTGTAACTGAAATAGTCTATCAGGAATCTAAGGCTAGGATTAGTATGGAAAATACTTTAAGACCGACAGGTGATAAGTGATATATGCTTAATCAGGTTGAGAGACATTTAGGTGTAATTAACTTGTCAGATTTTGCATGCTATCATTGGAATAGGTTACTAGTATGGCTACCTAAAAAGTTATGAAATTATAGAATCACAACCCTAATGTCTTAAAAACCGTGGTTAACTCATAAAATCATAATCAATGTTACTAAACATT
>JBDJHY010198370.1:0-11674 GCA_039654485.1 Withania somnifera | reverse complement strand
TTTATTATCTAATATTACTTCCACTGAGTGTAATGAGTAGATTTTTCCATAAGCCTAGGGCCATCCAAGGCTACTAAGGTAAAATAGTGTCTATGAATGTCGTTTCGCACTCGGGGGTGATTCCAAGGCATGACACCACTAGAAGATAAGTAACTAATGTCTCAACAACAATCTGCGAGACTCTATTAAACTTTTCTCATAACACTGGAACCTAAAAACTTAGCACTCTGATACCAACTCGTCACGACCTAAATTTTATTCATAAGAGCACCTACCTCACCCATTAAGATAGGTTATCTGATACCAAAAAACGATCACAAATACTAAATAAATGCAAAAAATAAGAAGAATCAACGAGAAGATGAAAGGTTATAACAAAATACATCTCTAAATACAAAAAAATCAGGTATCCATTGTATGTATACAAGCCTCTAGAAATATTGATACAAGTAATTCAGTCTCATAAAGCAATGAAAAGAACTCCTAACATCCATCTAACCTCTGAAAACTAAAAATTGTATACATCACTATCCAGCAACCTAGCACACACATACACACTATATATATATATATAACAATACCTCACAGAATCTTAAGACCAAGTGTAAACTACAAAAGTATCACAATTTAGAAACTGCCAATATAATTCGTTCATAACTCAGCAATATAACCATTAATCATCAATCAAGAATATCATATTCAAATACATCTCATGATAAATAATAGTTATGGATGGATCAAGCCAGTGAAATACAAATACAACATATCAAAAAATGCATATATATCCTACAAGAACAGACTTGTTGTCTACCTGAAGTCAGTCAGTACACATGGGGGACTCACAAGGTCTATTCAATCCACATCCTCCAAGATGGGTCTCAGAAAGTTAACAACCATTTATACATTTGGATCAGGCCTCTGAATGTTAGTAATAATTCAGATATCGGATTGGGCCTCAAATTTTGGTCAAATCATTTCCATTATTTCTCAAGCCATAACTCAGTTCCATACTAAAATATCAACATATGCACAATATCATATGCATGTCATGGGAATGTGGCAATTTCATATCGTAAGGCAATCTTATCAACCTATCAGGGGAAATCATTAGCTCAATTATCTTTTCAATTTAGGACTTGCCTCCATACGACATCACAACTAGTACATCACTTCATTACTCCTAAGCCACCTCATGGCATCACAATACAATATCAAGCCATAAAAATTAAGCCACCATAGTACATCATAAATCAATATCAGTTCATATTCTCACTACTCCCATTTACAAGTAACTAATCAAATAACATACAAATATTTTATAAAAAGATCATTAAACCTCAACTTGCCTAGAAATTAAAGAACAAGAAATCACTCTTTGGCTTTGATCTTCCGTAGAGCCTCAAAATGTACACAACCTCATAATATTCATATACCCATAACACCATATGTTAAAGTTCATTAAAAAAATCCCCGAGTCCTCAAGGGTAAAATCAGAATTTTATTTCAAAATATATTATCCATAACTTGAGGAGAGTAATATGAAATTTCATCAAAATAAAAAGAAAATTTGTAATCCAAAATCAATATACTTTATTTCTAATCACAAGCCTCAAAATCTCATTTGGCATTGAAAATTATAGAATTTAAGGTTAAAATCATGATATACTTGATGTAGATTGATGAAATAGTCTTAGGAATCATTACCCAATAGTTTATCTTTGAAATAATCACCTTCATTCTTTCCAAATTGAGAAAAAATCATTTGATGTTCAAAAATAATGAAAACCTTTTGAGAAAGAAATATAAACTTCCTAGGTGCACCTTCTTTGGAAATGCGGTGCTGGCTGCCCAAGACCCATCATGATCATCGATGATATGATCATGAACGTGTTGCATTAAAAACATAGTTCGGTCCATATTCCTTCTTTTCAAATGCGGTGTCCTTTTGCAATCGCGAAGAACACCCAGGAGGTGTGCTTCAAAAATATAGCTTGGTCGTCACAAACACAATAAAGAATATTAGGTTGTACCAATAGCTCGCACCAGCAATGGAAACAGAAGAACCATATACAGGATTAGACCCTTAGAATTTGTTTAGAACTCCATGTATCAAAATATATATATAAACATTAAATTTGACATTCTGTACTTAATGCAACCATCAAAATATGGATCAAGATCTCCTTGAATAAATACCCCATAATACCCAATCTAAATGGAACTTCACAAAAAAGGATCAAAATTCCTTCGGGACCCCAAAAATAACTTCTATATAGGCCAAAAATACCTCCAAAAATTAAAAAATCATCCAATTTCAAATCTGAGCACTCTAACCTCAAATATTGATCCAATTTATAATTTTACGTTAAACTCATATTATCCCATAAAAACTCTGAATCTCACTATGAAAAAGGATAAAAATGAAATCGAAGGTCCTCTTGATTAAATTCCATATTTCATAGCTGATGGGATTGATTGATTTATAGTCCAAAAAAAAACTACAAATTTTGACTAAAATCAAACATTTTTCATTTCATTTACTTGTTGTTCTACATGATAATCATCAATGTATTATCCCTTGATTTACCACCCCCAAAATTTAAGCTATAATTTAAAACATTATATGTTTGTGCTTAAGTTTGATACCTATGAATTTCCACTTGATCCTAGGTTATAAATCCTAAAATAAAGTGCAGAAGTAGTGTTTGACGTGATTCAAGGTAATAAAAAGCTACTTCTACAAAGTTGAGTTCAAGGATCTTCCTATATTCCTAGTTTGATGTTACTTCGTGTATGGGTCAACTTTAAATGACCATATATTTCAATCTATAAAGCATTAGGTGGTCTATCACCTATACGAGCAAAAAGGTATTTGAGTCTAATTTCAAACGCGATAAACTACATGACATTTTAATATCGAAGTAAAGAGTTTAAGGAGTTAGATCGCTTTCTTGTTTCACTTATGGGGATTTTACTAAGGTTTATATTGCAGTGAAAACTTGTCCAGTGTATTATTGAGTTTCCACGAGTTAGACTATGATTCATAATTATCAAATGTATGAGTCATACAGTGGACTTGTGGCAGACCGCTTGAGATTTTTTTGAAGACTAAAACCCATGATTTCACTTCATGACCCATGAAGTGACATACCACGACTCATGGGATTCACTTATAGGGTGAAAAATCACTTGTTCAAGTCCTCTTCAAGTCCATGATTAATTCCACGATTTGTAGAATGCAAGGCCATGAGCCATGGTATGAATTCCTAGTTCCCTAGTCCTTTCTAGTAATAAATCCTTTTTCTGTGGATCCTCTCCATGATCAAGGAGTGATATACCATGATCTGTACTGCCAAATCGTTCTATTGAAGATTAAAGAATCAAACTTTTTGTACCCTTTGTACAGACCACATCACGAGTTGTAATGTAGAAGACCAAGACTTGTGAATCGGGTCTAATGGTCCAAAGGCTGCTATCTGTGAGACAAGACAAGACCACATCTTACTCCATGGGTTGTGGTCTATCACATCATGAGTCGTGATATGACTCGTGGTGCTCTGCAACCCTTTTCTAGGTTATATTATTTCATGACTATGGGTATTTTAGACCTTTCCCATGACCCCAAAACATGTATTTAGATGTTTTAAGTCTCTTTGAACCCTATTTCACCCCTATTATAAATATCAAAACTTTTTTTCCATAGTTTGTTATACACTTAGAGTTTTTAAGAAAAGGAAGAGAGAGAAAGAGTGTTCAAAGATTCTTCAACCAAGGGTTCCATATCCTCCAAGTTCTTTAAGTTTCCACCAAGGTTTTGACTCTAAATCAGGTTTATCGATTGAATAAGAGTCTCTTTTCTCTCTCATGCCCAATAGTTCTGTTTTGTTAAGATTTACCTTATTTTCATTATAGGGTTTGAAAACTCAAGTTCATGATTTAATTATGAATTAGCTTCGATGATTTCAACTATGCAAGGTTTACATGCTTTAAGAATTATTCCATGAACTCTACTTGTTTAACATAAATTACTAATATCAAGCATACTTTAACTGTTCATGATATGTAAGACAAGAAAATAATGATTTAGAATATTTGTGAACTATTTAAAACTATAACATGATCCTTTTTTGTGAATTTAAGGATTTCTAAATGAACATATCAAGCTTTATGAAAATTAGCATGTCAAGAGTCTAATAAGAAAACCAAGGAACTCGAGATGAATTATGACTAATTTTTGGGCATCCAAGTATGTCCCTTTTAAGAATCTTTTTATGAATACGAGCATAATGTAGTTTTAGAAGGATTAATTAGCAACGAAGGATTAGCTCATTCCATTAGTGAGGATGTAGTTACTTCGAAACTGGGTAACCAGATCAGGTTCAGTATGATTATACTAGTTAAGGATGCTTAGATTAGATTATATGTTATTCCTAGTTGTGGCTGGTTAGGGAGGCCTCTTTTCTAGTGTATGGTCAGAATACTGAACCCTTTTTAGTGTATGTCAAGATCATCGAACTCTATGTTTCAAGTGGTCTATGTTAAGTTTATTTCCCTCGCAGCTCATTCTATGTTGATGCACTCCTTCGTAGCTATGTAGAGTTAATTATGGCATTAGTGTTCAGCTGGTAAGTATAGCTCCAAATATAACTGAGATAGGATGTTGAATTTTAGCTCAGCTCAGATAGTAATTCCCAGTTTCACATCTATTCCTTGCCATCATATATCCAATGGTGTTACTTGTCGTAGTAAGAAAGTTCGAAAATCCTAGAATGTGGATTGGGACTAAAAGTGTCATGACCCAAACACTCAGGTCATGATGGCATCTACTAGGTCCCAACAGTAGACAAGCTGAAACATTTTGTTTGGAGCAGCAAGCAACGGATAGAACCCCAAGCCCAGAACAACCAAAAAATAATGTAAGATAATGAGAGGGAAAGATAAACACAAGTACAACATCCCCTATGCCTAATATTTGTTATCAGAAGTACAAAAGGAACCTAAATACAATTGAGTACAATAGCACTATACAACACAAAAGCATAAATTGTATCCCACTACAAGTAGAGATAGAAGTTTCTACAGATGGAGAAGGGAAGCCTGGATGCCATGAGCTTACCATGATCTCTGAAACTCTCAAAAGTTGAACGCACAATCCATGTCCTCAAGTATAACCAATACTATGCCCTATATCATGAAAAGATGCAGAACTACAGTAAATGTACCAACAACAACAAGTACTCGGTAGACATTATAAGCCAACTGGGAGAGCATAAGGCACAAATAATGTAATATTGATAACTACACCAGAAATCAAGGTAATAACAACTAAGATAGAACAAGTAGATTCTAAGAGGTAGTCTAACTAGTAAGTAAGACCGATATTCAAGAAGGCGAAGATATAAAAAGGCTAAAATCAACTTGTAAGCTAAGTTTGGGAACTATCACAAAAGCGAAGAGAGAGAGTATGTACCTGATCCACTAGTGAATTATCGTTAACAGGGGAAAAATAAGTAAGAAGAATAGGTACAATGATACTAGCTAGTAAGGTAACCTAGTAGTCATACACGCCTTAACGAATCAAGCAATGAAACCAATTATAAGGAGGTATCCACACGTAGGGAAAAGTAATAAATGTGAAATAACGACAACCCTAAGTACTAAAAAGGACAATAGTAGTGTGACACATACTTGGAGCTCCAGTGCAATAACTAGATAAGTTAAGACCATAAATAACAAGGAGTCCAACAGGGGTAAAGAAGAACAACTATAAATCAAGGTAAGAAGTGGGTTGATAAGGTAAAAACATACAATAGCAAATCAAACCCACTGAATACCCCCACTTTAGTAAGTAAACTCAAGAAAACTACCTAGTCTAGAAAAACCTACTTGATGTCCCACTCTGACCGTATGTGGAAAAAGAATAGCTATGAACCCAAACATGGCCTCCCATTTAGGTCCAAAGGGCACAAAAATGTGGCAATATGGAATAAAATATGGAAGTAAAGTGAATAAGTAATTGTAGAACGTATGATCCCTCTCTAACTCATGGATCAACAGGCTAGACCCAATAAGAGATCTCATCTGTATACCTCTCCTCCCCTATATACCCTTCTCTAGCATCCCCACTGATCCAGAATGGTTGGGAATGTGGTGGGAGACCATGGGTGCTCTCCCACAGCTACCGTATGCCCAACTCAACTCATTCTGATGATTTCTAAGTGACTCAATAGTCAACAAATTTCATATCCAGTACCGAAAGCTCAAGTCCACAACCAGTGCCATAACTCAGTCTCGAACCAACACATACACAACTGACTAACAAGATTAGCATAGGTGATAGTTTAAAAACAATGTCATATTTGTGTGAGAAAATAACTTTGTATCGATAAGTGGTCACAAAAAGTATATATATATATATATGGTAGGAATCATTTTACGTATATTTAATAAAAAGTCCTGGTTTATTGGTACCTTAAGTCATTCCGCATCTCGAAAACCCTGTCCAAGTAACAAATTCATGCTCGCAGACAAGGCAATCTAACATGTAAACAATTGGTATCTCAAAAGAACCTCCATTTCCTATAGCACCAGTCCCATGATGTGAAGCAACATCTAGATCGGCCAGAGGACACCAACTAAGCACACATTTCATAACACAAACCTGCCAAGGTATGCCTAAGTCTCAGGATCTAATATCATGCTCAACGGTGTAGTTCAACCAACGTTACAGTCATAGCTCAACCACAAAAGAAAAACGGGGGGAAAACATGGGGATAACAACATCCGTAGATCAAAAGACAGCCTGTAGGGGACTATCCAATCTAATACTAGGCAGGTAAAGCATAATGGACCTATAAAACAAAGCTTACATGGTAAAAGGGTGATCAAACCTAAGTCCTAACCCCACATATTATTCGGTGACATCGTTCATACTATATGTGCATGTATTCTAAGACAAAGAAGTCATATGCTACCTAGGCGCTGACGAAAGGCTTAGGTATAGATACAACCACTCAAAGTTTGTAGAAATTCCCAAAACATCCTAACACTATCAAAAGAAGATTTTATGCATAAAAACAACAAAAATGATATCTATATTATTATATTAAATATCAAGTCAGATTTTGGACTTAAATTCCCATTGGCTTCGCAATCCAAAAATCCACCAACAATTACCAACAAGTAGAGCTAATCTTAAGGAATGCTTGGTTCAAAATTTGGGCTCTATCAAATTAGAAATTAGAAAGATATGAGCCCGAAAAGTTAATAAATAAGACCATTTTCAATGAAGAATTCTTCTAAAAAAGATGAATATATCACCTAATAATTGATGAATTAATGATTCCACAACATTCCCTAAGCTTCCAAAAGCAAGTAGCATTTTAACTCACCAAAGGTGGTGCTCCACAATGGTTTTTATAGAGTTTTGAAATTGGAACCCATGTATGAAAATTCAAGGGAAAGAGGGGCATTTATAGGATAAGATGGTCCAAACCTACGGACCAAGGTCCACTGGTGTGAGGTCGCATTTGCGTCCAAGGTTCGCTGGTGCAAGGTTGCACCTGTGGCCCCAAAGATCCCACCTGCAGACCCCCTGCAACAGCAATAACAAATGTTTTTGGAAGGCCTAGAGAATGCATCGAGGGTCCAATGAACACAAACCATATATGGAATCTTTATGTAAAAGACATTCCAGATCTAACTAAATCAACGAACCGAAAATCAGATATCATCTGAATAAAAAGATAACTGAAACCAAGAGGACCAAAAAGAGCTTAAGAAATCTCAAGGACAACCGAACCTCAGAAATAATCCTGGTGAATCTGGAAAGCATACAAATAACCCAACAAAACTAAATTTGACATTACGGGATAATGAAAGTTTCAGAACTCTAATCCAACGCTCTGATCTTCAATAGTTGGCCAAAGTCAATTTTTCAAATCCAAATGAACTGAATTTCTAAAACTAGTTCAAAATGCAAATGAAAACCCTGGGACTTTGACTGAAAGTCCTACTAGACAAAATATCGTATTCAGAAGCAAAACTATCAGAATTTGATTTTGAGCTTGTTTGCTAATAAATCACTCTAGAGATCTACTATTCCAAAGTTAAAACTTCAAAAGACGGAAACTGAAATAATAAGCAATAGAACTTCCAAGGAACCAAAATACCCATCCCAGCAAGTCATAAATTACTTTGGTCAGCTACTGGAAAACTTTAAAAATTGAAGTTGTGAAAATATAGTAACATATCGAAGGGTCATTATAACATCCATTACTAAAAGTACATTCGTCCTCAAACATAATAGAAGGAGTAGTACCTGATGGATTGAACTGGTGAGGGTGTATTGGGCTAGCATACCCCTTCCCATACCTCAGGTAACCTATCCGATCTGACATAGTCTATCCAAATAACCTTCGTAACTAGAACCCATCTAGGCCCCGGCTAACAAGCAAGTCAACAAGAGCCACCAACTATCTCTTTACTGCCAAACCATATCAATCTAAACCAACTTACCTGAATATGAAAGATAAAAATAAGGCGCAGAACACTAAGCACTAGAAGTTCAAAGAACTATCTAACCAACAAGGTTGCACTACCAAAAACTCTAAAATTATCGAGGACCTCAAGTAACAGAGGCTACTCAAACTTGTGATGCTGACTAGAACCACCTGTTTATCCTTCCATGACCATGAACCAAGAATCAAACTCAGAAATGACTATATCATCTTATACACCAGAACCAATCAATAATCGATGACCACACTAAACTTCTCTGAACATAACAAGCCAACTAATCGAAACTCAACACCCTACTAAATACTACCTTAGCATCCATGATGTCACCAACCCTAATATATAACCAGAACCTTTACTCGAACCACAACACCTCAAATATCAGCATAACCAACCACGCTAGCTCACATCCCAAAGATATGATTGCTAAAACCCAAGGTCACTATACAACAGGAAGACACCAACTCCAACCATCTACCTAACCAAAGTCAGCCATCGACATACTTCTCTCAAGTGCAAAACCATACTCCACAAATGCATTCTCATTACTAGACCTCAAAGAACTCTAATCCTTAACACCGGAAGAACTTAGTGCAAAGTTGGAAACACCGAATTATACTCCACTAACCCCTACGTCTCGTAACTAATACAATCCCACCTTCTGAACCCTACTTTTGCTGCGCAACACCTATATATAAAGAAAGAACCACTAAGGAAGGCTAGGGCTCACAGCAAAAACACCACACCAACTATTACACTGAAGGAACTCTAAGTCCTGCATAGGCATAGTCAAACCAACTAAAATCAGCGCGGAAACCTAACCAAGGAAAGCATCTATAGAGGATCCACACTAAGAGAAAAACATCCACTCTTTAGGACAGCTATATCATCTCACACACGAGCTCCAATCTCTAAAATTGTACGGGCAAAGGAATATAAGGAACGGGAAAGAAAAAAGACACTTAAGTTGATTGAAGGAAACTAGGATAGCGTGTGAGAAAATGGGTCATCAGAAATAATGAACGATCAAAGGAAAAATGAGTTATTTTACCATATGGGCTACCTATATTGGTACCTCAAGAACCACATCCAGGAGGGAGTGACTAACAAACTATAAACAAGGGCTATGGAACTAGACAACTCAAATAGGAACACCCAAAAACCATTTGGCACTACTGATGAAGATAATTGAAGGCTAGAAACACAAAAGGTAGATAAGTTCCTTTGAGAAAGCCAACATCCATGCCCGTGAGAAAGAAAGACCCCAACCGTCGAGTGCCTTCAAGATCCCTATCACACAATTAAGATATGTTGGGCATGACCATAGTAACAGTACTGGAGCAATAGTCTAAAACTGCATAGAGAGGAGGGTAACTAGTCCATGCCCCAAACACTACCATTAATAGTCAACCACCCTCAAGAACCATCAACATAGCCTAAAACCATCCTACTATCAAAACATAACCACCTCTAGCATCCACCACTAAAATAAATCCTCCCTTGATGGTATAAGACAAATAACACAGACCCATTAAGCAAGATAAAACAGAGTTCTAGCTAATAGATAAGAGATACAACCCTAATGCAGTATAAGAAACCTCATAAATACAGATTGTATAAAGTCAAAGAACTAAAGCCATAATCCCCAGTACCAAGGGAGAATATGGTGCTACAAAACACTAGACCACATAAACCAGCAAACCAAGACAAGAGATTCACCTTAAAAATCTTGGGGCAACCCTCAATGGCCTGCGTATTGTTTCTAATCATAGGACAAAAGGTATCTAGAAGAATTTGTTGATTGAATTGGATGGAACCTCGACAATCGGGACATCCCATAGCCCAAGACTCAAACCCTCTAAGAGTATAATACGGGTGCTATAACCCACATCCTGCTTGACTTCCCTCTTAGGTAAAGTTTTAACTGATGTTGATAGTATAGTCCCTTGTTAAGGGCAGTCCCTAGCATAATGTACCCAAACACCATACTCAAAATATCCCTCCAAGGTCTAGATCCTAGTTGAATGAGGAAAATCCCTTGAAAAGTTCCCAATTTCACAACACTTAAAGAACCCACTCAAAGCCTTGTCCTGAGGCACTGCTAGGTACTCCTCTATGATAACCCTACTCTAAGAAACCAAGGTGAACCTGACATGTCCCCTGTCTACCCTACCCTGAGTAACCAATCCCCTGATATGGTGAGACTGTAACTACTACTGACCATATTGCATCCTTGTTGGAGCAATCCCTAGCTTAGTGCATAAACTCTCCATAGACAAAGTAATCCTCTACTCCCTAATCTGGGTACAGCTACATAAAGGAACCTCATGGCCTTGTCCATCTCCAACTGGTGAACTACCTACCTTTGCCCATCAGCGGACCTCCTAACTGCCAACAACATAAAGTCTCAGACACACCTTCTCTAGATCTAATACTTTTTTCGTGACTCGCCCAAGGGTAAACCTAGTTTTTATTAGATGCTCTACTGCTTCAGAAAGTGGCTAGACAAAACCTCTTATGAAACCTTGCACCCTATCAAGCTAAGTTAAAAAAGTGTGGGGTACACCTGATCATCTTGTTAAATCTATTTGCATAGTTAAGAATGAAAAATAACCCGGATGGATACCAACAACCCCTCTCTACTTGTCAAACCTCTCAAAAAATCCGTTGGTACCCCTAGTTAAACCCTGGTGCTCTAAAGATCTAGTGTGATAGCAATACTTACTGGAGCTTGTGATGACCCAGAATATTCTAGATGATGAAGTACACCCCTTGTACAGGATGAAAACCCATGTATCTCCCCTGAATCTAGCTCGGAACCAAATATCTAGCAACACAAGATTAAACCTAGTGTCACGACCCAACTTCTCGGAGTCATGATGGCACCTACTATCTACCCATTAGGAGAACCAAACCCTGTAGTCCGTAGCCAAAGCGGAGGAATACTACAATATATTCGAAAAAACAATAAGATGTAATACAAGTTCCCAAAATCCGATGTCAATGTTGTAAGAACCGCTAATATACAGAATGACAAAAGTGACAAAATGCAATATCCATTTGTCTCCGAATATACAATAGAGAAGAACAAAAATATAAAACAGAAGGACTATAGAAGTAAGCTGCACGCCAAGCTCACCCTATAGCTCTGAACAAA
>JBDJHY010198349.1:1198-11675 GCA_039654485.1 Withania somnifera | reverse complement strand
ACACACAATTTATATACACCAACCGAACCGGCAATATAGTTTAAAATATACAGAAAAATTCCATCCAAGACACGATTAATCAGCAAGCTAACAACATAAATCATAATCTCGATTCATAATAACAAGTATAAGTTTAATCAAGTATAAAAGATGGACTCATTACATCATCATATATCAAATTAAGGTCGCAATTCAATTAAATGCAACAGAATGCTCAAATAAGCTTGATACATATCTGCTCTATACGTACACACCCGGTGTTGAATGTCGTTATAGTGGGGATCTATCAGGGACTCAAAAGGTCCATGCACATCTACAGCCGAAACTGTCACAGCCAAATTCTAATTAATGCCTGGTAGAAACCTCAGGTTCCAATCAATACATGGTAGACCCCAGGTTCTAATACTCCAGTTACCTAAATAATATGCCTGCTACCAAAACTGTCAAACTCATGACATCAATCTCATCATAATCATAACTTATTTCCTGTGCACAATCATAAAAAGATAAGATCACATCAATGAAATAATAGATAATGACACTTAAATTAATTCATAATACAAATTCAAGACATCACTGACGATCACGAGTCATTCTCAATCCAAGTCAATTAAAAGTACTCAAGGCATTATCATAGGACAATATTCGATTATGATCAAGCTACAACCAAATATTTTTAATAGATATCAAGCATCATCAACAGAATATCTCAATCATCACAACCAAAGTCCACTTTCAATCAACTTAAGCATAATTAATTCATTTCAAACCTAATCTACGAGAACCACATAATCAAATAATTTCTTATTTTTTAAGCCTGGCATGCTTTCCACTAACACATATGTGGGTCTCGTTAGTTAATCCACACAGGCACCCCCAACATACCCATTACTCCCTATTTACAATTAATTTAACAATCAATAACTAACAGTTTATTGAAAGATCATAGGAACCTCAACTTGCCTTAAAATCGAAGAAAAATGATCATTCATGAGTTTTTCCCTTTCTCAATAACTCCGAATTTCCACATTCTAGGCACAAACACAATATACACAAGAAAATACAACAATCAATTCCCATATTTCAATGTTTCAAAACTTTATTTAAAATTCCACCCTTGGCCCATAAGGTTAGAATCGAAATTTTATTACAAAACACATTACCCATCACTTGGAGAATTTAAATCTCAAGTTTTAATAAAAACCCAATCTACTTTGTAATTTAAAATCTCATATTTCCATATTTCAAGTTCATGCTTAAACCGTTATTTTTAATTCAAAAACCTTCAAATTTTGGGATGAGAACTATGATCGATTTGATGGATATTAATGAAAAAGTTTTGAGAAACATTATCCAATTGATAGCTTTGAGTTTCTCTCTTAGTCTTTTCCAAATTGGGGTATAAAATTGAGTATTTGCATGAAATGCATGAACACTTTGTGAAATTTCAGTATAAAAATTGAACCAGTGAACATGCCCTTCCTCGTATTTGTAGAAGACAAACCGTAAGTCCTGATCCGACCTTGTCACACTAAGATCGTTGGGGCTGATCGCTAACGCGACCTTTTTAATTCCCCAAATCAGCTAGCAATCTCATCGTGATCGCACATTAAACATTGCGATTGTGAAGTACCCAAATCCCACATAATCGCAATCGCGGTAAAGTCATTGAGAACACAGAGAATAGAAAATCCTGACCATCGTGATCACATTCAGGTACCGCAAACACGATAAAGCTTCAGTGAAAGCAACAACAACACAAAAAACACATTGAAACTAAGAAATCGGGATGGACCCTTGGGATTCATTCAAAATCCCATACAAATAAACCATATATGAAACAATACTAAATTCGACTTTCTCGACTCAAAGAAACCATCAAAACATGAATACAATGTCTCCTTGACCTGATATTCGTTAAGAGTATATTTTTAATTAAATTTCACCAAAAAGATCAAAACACCCCCTGGATATTGAAAAAATAAACAAGACCTCATTCAAGACCAATCAAAACTAACAGTATCATCGAGTTTCAAATCCGAGCACTCTAACCTCAAAAATTGACTCAAGTCAATCATTCTTCTTAAATTTACAACTTGTCCTATCAAATCACTTAAAATTGCAATGAAAGAGTTAAAACCAAAGGTAAAGGTATTCCTAGATCAATTTCTACATTCTAAAGTTGGTAGAATTGACATATTTCTGATCCTAGGATCTGAACTCCGAATGTTGACTAAATTCAACAATTTTTACACTTAAGCTTAAAATTTGAGAATTATCCTATACTTACCCAAAAATCTTTTCTGTTCCCGTACCAATCAGAAAATCAAATTTAATTTGACATAATGCAACTATAAGAGAGGTAAAGACGGTAAAATACACAAAAAATAAAAAAAATAACCTTAAGGATCATTATATGGTGTTGGTGTTGGTGTTGATGGAGGAGGATGGACTTCTCTTAATGGTATAAATCTTGATTAAGATGTTGGTGGAGGAGGAGGGGGATATTCTCCTCATTTAAGAGTTAGTGGTAGCAATAGTTTAGAAGGGTTACTCTTAAAACTCCACTCATATTCACAATGGGTGCCTTTATGCCTATCAATGCCAAGTATACACTAAGAAGATTCCAAGTATGCACTGAGAAGATACAATCCTTAATTCGAAGGATTGAGACTTTGAACGAGACTGTAAAGAATTTTATGGCCACGAGGGATGTTAGGCCATCAAGAAAATTTTCAAGTCCCTATCTCCGGTTAGAAGGAGGAGAAAACAAATCTCATGTGCAGTAGACAATTCCAAAGGCAAGGTTGATGCTAAAACTTGTGAAATCATACTAATAACAGAGAGAAAAAGGGTGGATATCTGCCAGAAAGAAAAGGCGGACTCTAAGAGATCAATCAGTGGTCTTATTGGTCGTAAAAGCAAAAAGATAACGATGTATAGAAAGCATGGGATCAACTCTTTTGACTTTGACGTAATATCCAATATGGACCTGTGGTGGTAGGACTGAGTAAGTTCAGATAAATAACTATTCTCAATAATTTTCTTTATTTTTAATTGTTGCCGAATATATTTCAGCAATTGTTGGGCCACTTACAGTAATAAATTCAACAATTAATGAATTTGTTGCAACGGATATCGAATGAACTATACCATGTAGATGAGACCTCACTATTCTTTTTACATTGATGCAGTATGTAGATGAAATCTTATGCCTAATGCATTTAAGGCATCTTGACTACCCTATACACTATGATCCGACATACATAATCCTTGACTTTAACTTCTACAACAACTTCAAATAGTGCTCTGAGCTGTTGGCCAGTGAGAATTTTAAACTGGATGCTCCTTCTTTGAAGTAACTCGTTGCAAGTCATATCTTTGATGCTGAATGTCTAGATATTTGTTTCGAGAAAGACCATGTACTGGAGGTGTACCTTGGCATGCAATGAAACGAATCTTTACTATTATGACTATAAAGAAGAAGCATTGTGTCGCACTTGAAATCCTTATCAACGAGGAAAAGTTAATGCCTATGATTGAAAACATATTTGGTGGATTTTTTCAAAGATATTATGTCTTTTCTGGAAATGTTCCCTAGGTTCTTGAAGGAAGGTGAGATGTTTAAACACTTTTTAGATAAACTGTTTAATGGTGACATTTGGACCTATGAAAATTTGAGGAGTCTGCCCAAGAATGAATCGGGTGCAACATGCGGCTCATATGCAATTACATATATTGAGCACTTGATCACCAACACTTCTATGGAGCTTATGAATGATAATATTTTTAAGAGGATTGAGAGCATTCTTGCTTATGAATTAGTTTCATGCTTCATTTTTTTATAGTTGTTGACAATTTTAATGATTATTTAATATATTTGTATATAGTTAATTGGTATATGTTTATTGTTATGGATTGATATAAAATTTAATTTTGTATAATACAATGATTATTTTGTACAATTTTAATTGTGCATTTGTTAGTTTGTATAATACAATAGTTTCTGGATCTACTATTACTTGATGAGAAAAATTCTTAGCAAGTAGACAGTCTGCTTTAGCAATTACTGTACTTGCTGAGAAATTTTTTCTGCAAGTAGGCAATTTGTTTCAGCAATTGCTGAACTTGCTAGATAATTTTCAGCAATTGCTAAAGATATTCACAGGATCAAGCATATTTAGTTGAGAAAATTGACTATTACTTCATTGGATCAATCATATTTAGTTATAAATAGAGTGGTAAGATTATAGGACTTATGCTTGGACTTTGTGGTGATCTAATACAATGAAGTACTTAGGATTAAGCAAATATTGATCTGCTTTTAGCAATTTCTAATTTGTGTTTTGCAATTGTTGAAGATATTCAATGGATCAATCATATTTAATTGAGAAAATTGACTACTATTTCATTGGATCAATCATATTTAATAATAAATAAAGTGATATTGATATATTTTAGGATCTAGACTTGAATTTGATGGTGATCTAATACAATGAGATAGTAATATGGGGAAAAAGGCCATATATCGAGTAATTGAACCATTATTCGTGTATTCAACCTTAGTTAAGAAACTTAATTATTAATTTATTGAATCAATCATATTTAATGATAAATAGAATATTTTTGGTATGTTATGAGACTTATACTTGGACTTGGTGGTGATTTACATAAAGAGATAATTTTATTCAAAAAGACGATAGATCAAGTAATTGCACGCATAGTCAATATTAATTGAGAATTTGACTATTAATTCATTGGAGTATGTTTATCTAATGATAAATAGAAAGGTATTGATATATTATTGGACTTGGTGGTGATCTAATACAATAAGATAGTATTTGAATGAAAAAAAGATGATATATCGAGTAATTTCACGCGTATTAAACCTTAATTAACAAACTTGATTATTAATTCATTGAATCAATTAGATTTAACGATAAATAGAGTGGTTTTGACATATCATAGGACTTAGACTTGAACTTGGTGGTGATCTGATACAATGAGAGACTTAGGATTAAGCAATTGTTGAAGATATTCATTAGATCAATCATATTTAATTGAGAAATTTGACTATTAATTCATTGACTAAATCAAATTTAATGATAAATAGAGTCGTATTGATATATTATTGGACTAAGTCTTGGACTTGGTGGTGATATAATATAATGAGATAGTAATTTGAAAAAAATGATATGTTGAGTAATTGCACGCGTATTCAACCTTAATTGAGAAACTTGATTATTAATTCATTGAATCAATTATATTTAATGATAAATAAAGTGGTTTTGATATATCATAGAATTTAGGGTTGGACTTAGTGGTGATCTAACACAAATAGATAGTATTTTTTTTCAAAAAGACGATAGATCGAGTAATTGCACGTGTAGTCAACCTTAATTGAGAAAATTTTGACTATTAATTTATTGAATCAATAATATTTAATAATAAATAGCGTGGTTGGGTATATTATACGACTTAATCTTTGACTTGGTGGTATCCCATTTAATGAGCGACTTAGGATTAAGCAATTGTTGATCTATTTTCAACAATTGCTAAAAATACTCATTGGATCAATTATATTTAATTGAGAAATTTAATTATTAATTCATTGAATCAATTGTATTTAATAATAAATATAGTTGTATTGACATATTATAGGACTTAGACTTAATGATGATCTAATATAATGGGATAGTAAGTTTTTCAAAAAAATGATATATCAAGTAATTGCACGCGCAGTCAATCATAATTGAGAAATTTGATTATTGATTCATTGGATCAATCACATTTAATGATTAACAGAGTGGTATTGATATATCATAGGACTTATCTTGGACTTAGTAGTGATCTAATAAAATGAGAGACTTAGAATTAGAGAATTGTTGAATTGCTTTTGGTGAATTCTGAATTGTATTCAATAATTGTTGATTTGCTTTCAGCAATTGCCTATCTTTTTTCAGTAATATTTTAATAAATTAAGAAATTTTTGATTTGTTTTATGTAATTTCCAAACTTTCTTTAGCAATTGGTGATCTGTTTTAAGCAATTGCTGAATTATTTTCAGCCATTTCTAAATTGTTTTTAGCAATAGTTGATCTATTTTCAGCTATTGCTGAATTATTTTCAACAATTGTTGATTTGTTGAAAATATTCATTGGACCAATCATATTTAATTGAGAAACTGAATTATTAATTAGGAGAAATCAATAAAAAAAAAAAGAGGACAGATAAATCAGAGCAATTCATAATTGTTCAGATAAAATTGTTAGTCATGACCTTTCATCTTCCAAACGTGTTTTCTCTAGGTCTACGCTTAAGAAAATCTCTTGGGATTTTACAAGATCATTTTTTAAAATAATTATTTTTCATATAAAACTAATTAACATGTTTTCAGAAAATAGTAACTTAGCCCTTTCATCTCTTAAACGTCTTTCTATAGGCTCTAGGCGTCTCTTCCCAAGGAAACCATAATTGCTGTCGGGATGCATCATTTCTTTTCATCCTCTATTTAAACTAATCTCTTACTCTTTTTCTCTTACTACTCCCAATCAACCGAAAAAATTCAATCTTTTTTTCTCAACTTAACTCTCAAATAAATCTACCAAAAAATTCAAAAAGGCTTCCTCTTTATCATCCAAATGCTCTCCTTGTCCTAATATGGAAAGAATTAATAAAAATGAAGATTTGATTCCTTAGTCCCGACGGTTGATGAGTTTTGGGATCCCACCATGCTATATTGTTTTTCTTCTTGAAAGAGAAGCATGTTTTGCAGGATGCTCTGTTGATTTAAATTTTTCAATTTTATTCAGTGTAGAGTTTGTAAAGTTGTTGAGCCCGAAAAATAGGCAATTTTTTTCCTTATTCTAACATTAGTGTTTATGACTTAGTTCCAATATATATGCCAATCTTCGATCCTCAAAACAAAATGAGTTTGAAATACAAGTTTTAGATACGGACCGTCATCGATAATTCCTTTTTCAAAACCTCATCTTCAAAATCAACTCTTCAGGTCTCTCAATTATGTATAACAGTGGATGGCTATCTGAATTGGATATTTCTTTTAATAAAGCAAAACGGTTCTTAACTTTGGATGATTTTCTGGATGTAACTAAGACAAATAATTTTTTTTTTGAAGATTGAGTCATTGCACACATTGTCATCACCACTCTCTTGTTCGTGTAGATATTTTTATTCTGTGTCTCTTAGATACATTCTTATAATATTTTTCTTGATTGTTAAGTGTTACTTTGACTTGTCTTTTCTCATCATCACTCGCATGATTGAAGCAGGTTTTGAGTCCCCATGTCTTTCGTATGGAATGATAATATCCCTAATTCTTCAAGCCCATGGTGTTAGCCTTATTATGCACCTCGCTTTGATGTTCATCTTTATTGCAATATCGAAACCTCTGGCAGTATGAGTTATGTTTTCAAGGCATACTTGGGTCCTCAAACCTGATGATGTCGTTCCTATCGAGCCTTCATCAATTCCATCCTCATCATCTCCTCCTCCTGATGAGTTGACTAAGATAGATACAAGGTTGATTGTCAATCTTTAGAAGATTAAGTCGATAAAAACTATACTCTTATTGATTTAGTTGCAGATATTACGTATGAATGATGATAAAAAGTGAGACATGGAAATGTCATTAATATTATGTATTTTTTAATTTTTTTTTGAGGTGTTTTAAAGTTTTTTTTTTGCTTTATGTCAATTTTTATAATATTATAAATTACTTTACTTGATTATTAAGCAATTGCTGAGAAATATTCAACAATTGTTATATCTAACAGATAAACAACAGACATAATCATATGATCATTTTTTTAAAACTTATATAGGTATTCAACATCATCAATTTTTGAAAAAATATTACATAATAAAATATCAAGATCATTAATACATAAACAATGAAGCATTCAATGACATTATTAAATAAGAAATTAAACAATTTAAGAAATTATATCTGGTTTTTTGGAGCATTTTGCTCGAGCATGTTGCTTTTTTCTGTTCATCCCTTTTATGTATGAAATATTTATTTTTCTTAGAAATAGTTCTCCAATTAAGTTTTGTCTCTTCATACTCTTTCTTTCCAACCTTCCTGGATCAACATATGGGGAAGGTATTCCCTCTCTAAAAATTTCCTAGATTTTTTTCAAGAATCTTCGGATGGCACGAGTTTAATTTTCTCCAAGTTTGAAAAAAGTATTGAGTCTATCATGTAATATGGAGCTGAGTACTCATAATACACCTTTCAAAATCATCACCATATTATCACCGGAGTGCTGCCATAATATGTAGTTAAGGTATTGTGCCAAGGTCAAAGACTCTACAAGTACAAGGTTTTCGTTGTAAATCGACTGTTGCAACTGCATCGTGATGGATCACAATGAACTTATAATTGATAGTTTTATGAACCAATAATTTATTTCCTAAATTAACATTCTCAGCTTCTTTCGAAGGGACAAACAAGGTTGATGCATCGAGGAGATTATTGCACATCTGATGAAATTTTTCTTCAAATCTCCTGTTTATTTCATAAAAAAGAGCTGTAATGGGATACTCTCTTTCATCAAGAAATATCGCGTTAATCGACTCAGAAATATTTGTCGTCATAATTTTATACCTATAAAAAAATAATCAAATCAAAATTGTTAATGATGTGAAAGAAGTTGCTCAAAAATATATAGCAATTGTTGAATATTTTCAGTAATTATTTAAAAAAAAATTCAGCAATTGTTGATCTATTTTCAACCAGCAATTGCTAAGAAGTACTTATGTTTTTTATATTTTTAGCAATTTCTGAATATTTTTTCCGCAATTCTTGTAATTGTTACTGAAACACATTCAACAATTACTGAATATTTTTTTAGAAACTTCTAAAAATATAAGAAGCAATTAATTAACTAGTACTTCTTATATTTTTAGTACTTGCTGAAAAATACACAACAACGGCTGAAAAACAATACCAAATGTACCTGTTTCCTGAAAAGAATGTCCTGCTCCATCTATAAAATTCAACGCACTCAAGATGTTCGCCAGTCCTTAAAACCATATCCCTTATTTGATTGAAGTGATTATTGAACTCATATATGCTATATGTTTCTGCTGCTTTATAAAAGTGGTAGACGATTTTATCGTTGTGAAAGTTAGTTTAAATATTTTCTCCTAGGTGCCTCGTGCAAAAATCATAATGAGCCAAAGAAAACACAATTTTAACCATCCTTTTGATACTTGAATGTCTGTCAGAAATTATGCACAATTTAGGATATCATGCACAAAGTTTCTTTGTTCGAAAAATATCGATAGGAGGCATCACACTCAGAGTCAACTACATAAAATGTCACAAAAAGTATAATTTTCAGAATCTTATACTACGACATACAACAACACTCCTCCAAAATTTTCATTTAGAATATCCCATCGACAGCTATAACTTTCCTAATATGGTTAAATCCACGAATATAAACTCCATAGGCAATAAAAAACACTTGAACTTACCATTTTCATCAAGCTTCAATGCCGTTGGACTTTTAAAATTTTCCTTCATAAGCATATAACAGTAAGCATCAAGCACTACATAACTGTGCTCGTGAGTCTCCATTACCAACGACCTTGCAATCTTACTTTCTTCTAGACCTTTCAATAACTGACCCTGCAACCCAATTTAATGCGGATTGAATTCTCAATATCTCTTGTAGATAGACCTTTAACCTTGAAAAAACTATCCTTGCGGTATTGACCAAGGACTTTTGTTGTGGCGTGTGGTTATGACTCACAAGATATTGCAAACCACATATGTGTATTTTTTTATACTTTCTGATATAGAATCTATCAGAACTTATAAGTTCTATATCTCTTAGCCACCACTTTCATTTAGGATTTACACATGTCACACAATATACGGTACGCGAGTTGATCACCTTGTTCATTCTAAAATCTTTCTTCACACAGATAATTTTCAAAGCAGTAGCTAGCTCTCCCTTATTACTAAATGTTATATCGATTTGAAAATTCATTTCGTCATCTAGAGCATGACTAGATTATGATAATTGTGCAGTTTTTGGTGTATTAATGGCTACTTCAAGAGTAGGAGTAGGAGCAGGAGCAGGATTACGAGAAAGCTGTTCACCATCACTTTCTTTGTCTGGAATATTCATGTTCACCCAATCACATTCTTCATTATTCAATATTTGTTTGTCTCTGAGATAAGTTGTGGTTCTCTACCAACCTTTCAACCATGTATACCCTTAAAATGAGCCTGCCTTCATCTTTCAAATAAGTACACAAACTAATTTGATATTTATCCTAAAAGGAGTCATCTTTTGCTTTTCACCACAACTGTGCAGATAGTTGATGGCAAGATTTTTTAACTCACAATTTAGTTCACAATGTGAAATGATATTGTTGATAAAATCATAATATGTTATATCTAGATGCACAATCATATCGTTTCTATCATTTCTTTTCTAAC
>JBDJHY010198338.1:0-11675 GCA_039654485.1 Withania somnifera | reverse complement strand
AAAAGCTAAAATTCATTTTTGAATTATAAAATTACTATCTATCCATTGACAAGTAATGGTTAAATAATTATTTTTATTTATAGCACGACCAAGATCGGATGTTGGAGAAACTCTACATGAAAGATTAAGAAATAGTGTACACAAATAAAATGCATATTGCCTATGTAATTTAAACACATCTGACCGGCATGTACTTCTAGAAATACCGATAAAATATTGGATTATAAATTCTTTGTATATATAAAACAAATGTATTAGAAGAAGCAAAAGTGAAAGGCAAATAACCTACAGCTATCATTTTGGCTATTTCTGAACGGTCCTTTGCTTTATTATAATTTTAAATTAATTTACAAGTTTGTGGATTTATTGTACCCTGGGCCGAGCTGGATTCCTTAACACTAGTTGCTTTGTCCCATTTTATATTATGCTTAGATTTACAATGTCTAGTCAAGGTGTTGGTCCCCCTGCATTATCCCCTCTCTTATGCATAAATACTTGCTTACAAATAACACATTTAGCGGTTTCACTTCTTGGTATATCTTCAAAAATTTCCATACAATACTAATATTTCTAGTGGGGTTAGGAAGTCTAAGAGAAAAATTAACAGATTGACAGGACTGGTATTGAAATTTCGATCATCATCGTCATCACCACCATCATCATCATTATTATCGTTATAAGTAAAGTCGTTAAGATTAAACTTAGCATCCCCTTCTAATTCATTATCATCTTCTATTCCGTAATTTTTTTTAACTCGGCATTATTTATATCATGCATACCCACACCCCCACTATATTCATATTCTTGTTTAAGTTCACTAGAAATATTAGGTGGAGTGACAGACATACGGTTATAATTTCTACTACTACCGAAACCTCTAACAAAAGCGGAACTTATATTTTTTTACTACTCGAACTACTTTCATGACATAATTTTTTAATACTTTTACCCAATTTTCTTAGTCTATTCATATTAAAACTATAATAATAAAATTAAAAGTAAGAGATGGAACGATTATACAAAATTGTTGATATCAATTGAACACTTGAAAGTTGAAAACTTCTGCTTGATCACTTGATGTTGCTAATAATTGTAAAATAATAAATTAAGAAATTAATTAAGAACAATTAGAACACTTTTTTAGGAGAAATATTGAGAGATTGATAGAAACTGAGAGAATTGTTGCAAACATTTGGTATTTATAGAAAATGTTTTGGAATAAATTTTTATTTTTTAAAAAGTCAGTCATTTTGGATGTGCAATAGTCAAAACCCGGCCTAATGGTCAAAAAGCCCACCCCCAACGGCTATATACATTTTTTTAATACCGGGCCGCTCCAGGTTGGGTGGGCTAGTCCGGATTCGCTGGACCGGAAACGGATTGGACGGACCGATCACTCTTACGGTTTGGTCCGATTTTTGTTGTATAGAACTACAAAATATTTTAAAGTATTCCTAGTGTGAATTAAAAGAAACTGAAAACACTAATAATGAAGTTGAAAGTGAATTTTATTAAAAATTATAATTTAAAAATTTGATTCCTACGATAAATTGAAAGTGAAATATTACTTCTAGTATAAAGTGAAAAATAATTTTTATATTTGGTTGAACATATAAATAAAGTTTCTATATGATAGTTGAATATGAAAGTTATAATAAATGAAATTTAAATGAATTTCGAACTCATAAATTTTTAAAAAATTGTTTGTTTATTGTAAACTCTTTTAATGAAGGATGACTTTTTATATATATATAAAATATGTCACATTACATAAATCAAATAAAAAAATATGATTTATTTTTGGATATGAAAAATCCTCTACTATTATACAAAATAAAGGACACTACAAGAAGTTAAATCTATACATATGATTTCTACATATTAAGTCAATTATGAATTATTCCTAATATAATTTGATACATTATTCAATTATGAAAACATTTATAAGTTAAGATTGTTGTTGGTTTCTATTTTTTTTAAATTTAAAAAATAGTAAATAACGATTTTTTCTGTTGCATATTCTTTTAATGAAGGGCAAAAAGTTCAATTAATATTTTTAATAGTGTTTTTGCTTTTAATATTTGCTTTGCGCATGTAACTCTCGTTAATCAATAAACTTATCTATAAGAAGAAAACAATTATCAAAAAGTAAAAATTGATATTAAAGTAATTGATATATCTATTTAAATGATATAGATTGACACTATTACTTATTAATTAAAATTAAAATCATAAATATATTAAAATTAATTAAAAAAAAGGATTTATAATAATAATAATAATAACAATATTAATATTAATAATAATAACAATAACAATAACAACAACAACAACAACAACAACAACAACAACAACAACAACAACAACAACAACAACAACAACAACAACAACAACAATAACAATAACAATAGAAGAAGAAGAAGAAGAAGAAGAAGAAGATATTTATATAAGGTAATTTGAAATATTTTAATAAATACTTTAGTACTTTGAAAATAAATAAGTGCGATAATTATAGAGATATTTATATAAGGTAAAGATTTAATAAAATATATTTCTTCTTACCATATGTTTTAGGATTCTTTAATTATTAATTCTCCGAATATATCTTACCATATATTTTACCCTTACAAAATTTCTTAGGACTCTTAGCTATTGAAATCAATTTTTATTACCATGTATCTTGGAATTTTTTAATTTTAAATAAAATAAAAATAATTAAATAATAATTATAGAAAAATAGTTAATATCTATTAGAAAGTCTCTTAATAAATAAAAAAACTTCAAATCACTTTTCGAAGATCAATTTAGAAACACCAAACTAAACCGAATCGAAGTTCAAAAAACAAAATTGAATCAAATTAGTTCAGTGCGGTGTTCGATGTTCATCTTTATAAAATTAAAAATTGAAGAACCGAACCGAACCGAACTTTGACAAAATCGAACAGAAGAATCGGACATCCACCCCTACTTTGATGTGAAGTTGGCCTACACGGGCTTATCATCAATTAAAAATAAATATTTGATCAACTAATTATTGACATGCATTTTATTATAAGTTGATTAAATAAACAAAAAAAAAACTACTTTGATTTTATTTTATGTGTCATTATTTGATTTGGCACGGTATTTAAGAAAGAAAAAGGTAGACTTTTAAAATTATTTTTAGATATTTTGTGTGATTGTAAATCATTTCATTAAGAATTAAAAAAAATTAAAGTAAAATTCTTTATATTATAGTAAGGTGACAATTTTTTTGAACAGATTAAAACAAAACATTATATAAAATAAGATGAAAGGAGTAAATAACTGAGATATGAAATTTATATTAAAAAACTTGGTCTAAATATATTTTGACTTTAAACTTTTCTTCTAGACGAAATTTAGTGCTTCTATAACATCAAGGATATTCCAAGTAAGAAGGTGATTGACACTTTTAACACTAGTCAATTGCCGAGTTGGTCCCATAACACCAATGATATTCCAAGTAAGAATGAGATGGACGCTTTTAACACTAGTCAATTGCCACAACTAAAGAGGGGACGTCACTACATCAATGAACATGTGGAATTCTTTTCCACTAATTATTGGGAATCAGTTTCCAAACTAAATCCACAAAGAAAGATCCAATTTGTGATCCAAGTGAATGAGATTGAAAATTCTGTCTCTTAACCAACCAATGTGCATGGAAAAATTGAACCAACACAACAAGCTTTTCTCTCTCCTAATGACAGTCCAACCCTGATTTGGACTATGCCACCAACGGCCGGCAGAAAGTCATCTTTGGTGGCTGGCCATCAATCTCTTCTCGCCACCATTAATTTCCTTCCCATTAGCCTCTACATAGTAAATGGTATTCATCGTTTGAAATGGTCAGAAGAGAAAGTAACTATTATGAACCGTATTGAAAATTTTCATTTTGCAGTCATTAGGATATTTTCATATGAATGGCCAGAATAGACCTAGATGAGCTTAGAAATTTGATTTCGGTGATGTGAAAAGAAGGTATTAAATTGGTATTTTAGAAATCGACATGTTCTCTTACTGTCACAATCCAAAATGTAGTGTGATTAGTACCCACTATAAGTTACTTAAGTGAGCGAACAATTTATCCCCAATCCCATGAATTTGATTAATAACTTATTATTTTCTAACCAATATAAATAACCAATAACGGTGGAAATAAATAATCTAAATGTAAGATCACCACCATCAAGACATCTACATCATCAGATATGAACACACTGTCTAAATATTTATAAGTCTAAGAGTAAATAGTCTCCAACTTCTCGCACAATGGACAAGGAATCAACCCAGATAACATTCATAGCAAGCTAAAGTCAAATGCTCACTCTGAATCTGGAACTGAAATAGACTTGCCACAATAAAGGTCGAGTTTGAGCTGGTGAAACACTCATTGTACTCGACAAATAAACAACAAGGAAAATAGAAAAGTAGGAGTCAGTACGAAGGCACGTGTACTGAGTAGGTATCATCGCCCGATTCATAATAAAAATAATATTTTAAGATAATAAAGTAAAATCATCAATGAATTTGCCAGTTAATCGCAAAAAATTAATTCAACAACAGTTTTATGACTATCAGCATATAAAAAAACGGGTATTAACATACCATACAAGAGGTCTCAAGCCTCAATACCAATATTTTAGAAAGTGAATCTTTTCGGGAGTTACATTTTAGCTCATGTTAAGTTATTTCCCTTCATTAATATTATCAATTGTTTTACAAGGTCAAAAGACCAAACAACTGGCTAAGGGTCTTATTTGCCATTACCCATATAGCCAAATATCGGGGCTTCTTCCTTTTGCCCAAAAACAATCATTTCACTTACCTCATGTTCATTAGTTAATCATTACTCATTCTTCTGATTTTCTATTGAATTGACTTGTTCAACACAAATATTTTTAGATATGAAAAGTGAAAGGTTAAGATCATCAAGTTTGTAATTTATATCAAACATTGCATATCATTACACAATAATCTCACAACATCAATACAAGTATATTGAGACTTCACATTATCATTCATTATTATTAACTTCTATTTTAAGTCTATCTATCAAGTAGAGTTAAACCATACCTATATCGAATCACAAGAATGAGGAAGTTAGGGATGATCTTTTTCCCTTCTCACAAATTTTTCAAAGCTTGAACCTTTGCACGTTTTAAAAATAATAATGCATAGTAACAAGTCATAAATGACGATATTATGTAACGGAAAACAGTTTTATCAAACATAATATCAGCTAGCTTTAAGTCGTACGTCGGGTAATTTTGCTCATGAACTTTTAACTACCTAAAACATAGGCAATTATGTTGTTATATTGCATTAATACTGCTCTTATGCCAAAATAAGAAGCATCACATTAATCAACAAAAACCTATCCTTTTACAAACAAGGCTAGGATAGGAGCAATAGTCAACAACTCCTTAAGCTTCAAAAATCTCTTCTAACATTCATTAGTCCACACAAAGAGATCATTTTCCTTAGTCATTTCAAGAAAAAGTAAAGCTATAAAAGCGAACCCCTTCACAACCGGCAATAGTAACTAGCTAACCTAACAAATCTCTTTACCTTAGAAACATTTGTGGGCCTTGCCCAACTCTTTAATGCCTTTATCTTTTGGGGATCCACCATCATCCCCCATTTTGAAACCATGTGTCCCAAGAAGGACACTGAATCTAATAAAATTCAATTTTGGAGAATTTAAAATAAAGTCATTTCTCCTTCAACAATCCCAACATTATCTGAAGATGCTCTTCGTATTCTAACCTGCTTTTTAAATAAATTAAAATATCTTCAATAAATACAATCATGAATTGGTACATGAATGACTTGAAAAAGCCATTCATCAAATTGATAAAGGCTGTAAGGGCATTAGTGAGCCTAAAGGATATCACTACAAATTCATAATTCTCGTATCTAGTTATGAATGTAGTATTTGGCACATCTTCTTCAATGATTTTAAGTTGATGATTTTCAGACCTCAAGTCAATCTTTGAGAAAATACAAGCACCCTGCAAGTTAAAGAGATCATTAATACGCGATAAGGGTTATTTATTCTTAATCATCAACAAATTCAATTGGCCATAGTCTACCATCCTTCTTTTTTTAAAATAGGACCAGAGTTCCCAGGCAGAAGCTCTGGGATGAATAAATCCTTTTCTCAATAACTCCTGAAGTTGGTCTTTTAACTCTCATAATTCTACTAGATCCATACGGTAAGAAGGTGGGAAAATAAGACAAATACTAGGCTCAAGGTCAATACAAAAATCAATATCCCAGTGTGGTGGCATGCCGTGAAAATCAACGAGATACACCTCCAAAAATTCATTCACCATGGAACAAACTCTATTTTCTGCACCTCTGAACTCTCGTCCCTAAGGTGGGTCAGGAAAGCTAAATGACCATCATCCATTAAATTTTTTGCATGGGGGAAGGATATAATGCGAAATGGGGTGGGAATATAATCTCCTTCCTACACCAGAAAATTCATCCCTGGCTTTGACATAGTCACTGTCTTGGCATTGTAGTCCAAAATGAAAAATTTTGGAGACAATCAATTCATACCAAGATAAAATTGAAATCAGGCAATCCCTAAATAACCAAATTTGAAAAAGTCTAGCTACCAATAAAAGTAATCGAAAAAGACCTATAAATATTCTCTACCAACATAGGCTCACCAACAAGGGTAGATATATGAATAGAAACATAAAGCAACTTATACACCATACCGAACCTCTCACCAAAAGCAATAGACACATAGGAGAAAGTGGAGCCACGATCAAATAAATGAATGACATGCAATCACATTATTAGAAGAGTACCTATGATAATAACATCAGATGCCTCCACCTTATATGTCTTAGAAAAAGCATAGAAATAGGCTCTGTCACTGAGCTGATTGCTATACTGGGTTGCGTTGGTTCCAGCCTATTTTTCACCCAGCTGAATTAGTGGCCTCAATAACTACGACCACCATATCACCGGAGTGACAACCCTTACCATAACCACCTCTACCTCATCTTCTGCAAACCCCACTCTGACTGTATCTTGGAAAAAACCTCTATATATGGACTAAACTGCCACAATCATAACAAGCATAGTATAGAAAAGATCTATGAGATGGGAGAGCTGAAAAGGAATGACCCCTATACTCAAAAGAGGATGAATGACTCTTGAATGGCCTCCGACCGAGATCTCTAGTGCAAGCTGAACCGGATAAGATACACGATAACCCAAACCCAGTCCATGGGAATAGGATCTACTGAAATTACCCCTCTCCGGGGCTTCTTGTACTTAAAATCTTGGCATATACATTTTCCAACACACCCTCAAATCTAGTCACTTGCCCAGCCACATCCTGAAAGAACTTTTCTGCATTTTCCATCTTCCAGGTCAAAATCTGAAGTTCACCATGTAGACCTTGATAAAGCAGCAAACATTTCTCATCGTCAAATAGTAATCGAGTAACATACCATGCTAGATTATAGAATTTGACCTCATAGGACCCCACATATATCTTACCCTAGTAAAGATTATAAAATTCATCTCTCATTTTGTCCTTTAAGTGTCGGGGGACATAATTTCCAAAAAGAAGTTCGAGAAGAACGACCAAGACATAGTGGGTACTTTGCATGCCTACTGTCAAGACCCGATTTCTCAGGTCATGAGGGCACATTTATCCCACCATAGGAGAACCACCTAATAAGCACGCAAAGCTAGAATAATAGTCTAAAAGAGTAAAATAAAAAATAAATAGGGGACAAGGATAAGTGAAAGTCTAAAATAAGTCAATAACAACCCCAAAACCAGATATCCAGTACAATACCCACTAAAAAGAGGGCAGTGTCTGAAATAGGAAATATAAAGTCTGTCTTAGCAGTACATAAGGACAAATAAACGATAAGTAAAGGTAAATGTCGGCACTGAATACCAAAAGTCATCATCTACCTCAATAACAAGATCTTAACATAAATCTAGAATCAACGTGTACCAAAACAATGGGTGCCCAGTAGACACCATAGGCCAACCGAGCGCATACAAGAAATAAGAGCAGTAAATAGACAAATAAGGTAAATAAGTCACTGAAGTCAAACAAGGGATCATACACAAAGCGACTAGCTAATAGGATAAAATAGTTAAGTATCCTAAATAACTAGATATGACAAGGATGATTCAGGCAAACAAATGAGAGAACATACTTGAATCCATGCTCAGCTAATAAGAAATACAATAAAATAATTTAAAAGGTGCTATACTGGTAACCTTAATAAAGAGAACAAGAAGAAAGGTTAACTACAATAAGCATACAGTAAAAAAGGCATGAAAAGAAGCCATTAAAATAAACCCAACCATATACCACTTGTATAAGAAAATACGAAATTTATCGAGGTTCCCACATGATCTAATCAACCAATAGTAATGTGCCTTAACAGAGTAATTAAGTAAATAAATATGCAATCAAGGATAGAAAACCTTTGTAAAACCATCCTACTGGAGAGCATAAATAGAAAATAAAACTCACAAACAACATATACATGACGATGGGATAAAATGATGGTAAACTAAATTCGAAAAATCCTACCCCAGACCACGGGTCTAGCTAGGTAGGACCACATGGAAGTCCACAACCCGTAAACCTCTCATTCCACGTTTACTCCTCCTTCGGTTACCCGCAAGCCTAGATCAGTAGGGTCCATGGAAGGATACAAACCGTGTACAATAACTCATAAAGTAAATGATACTTACATAAATGTAAACTATATTTGGATAATCTAAGTTGTGTTCGAACCTTTGAAGGGTCTATATCAGAATCAATGCCAATATCGTCACCTAGCCACAGTTGGGACTAAATACAAAAGGCAATCAACATCTACCTCATAGTCGGAACTAATTCTAGTAATAACTCAACCCAGTGATTAACTCTTTACTTAGCCGTTTTATCATCAAAACTGGTAAAATATCTCAAAAATGCTTATTTTAGTCTTAGAGTACTAAAAAGGACTCACAAGGTCATAAAAAGGTTTCAAAATCAGTAACTTGGTCTCCTAGCTATAAAATAGTAGAAACCAATACGTAAAACTAGCTTTATGATGATAATATTCTCAATCACAACAATATCACCACAAGTGCTAACGACCCTACATAGGCTCAATATCTATAACAAACATAGCCAGTTAAGTCGATGTACAGGACTCACAGACATTTCCAATAACCCACCATCTATGTTTCAGATTCAATAGATACCACTCAAGGTCATAATGTAACTATAATCGCAACTATAAGACCAATACGTAATAAATAACCAGACAAAGAAAACCCAACCCAAGATGTCTAAGTATTACAATTACTTCCCATTTAAGCCAAGTCTAAGATTGTAAGAAGTAGCCTACTTGTCCTCTGACGACAAGCTTGGAACTACTAAGTAGAAGACAGCTCGAACTGCTCCAAAACTCAAAAATACACAAATTACTCAAACGATCACAAAACTACCAAAATCTAATCTACACGTTAACACAAGTCAAACACTACCCATAAATCTATAAAAATATCCGGGGTCAAAATATGAATCAAAACGAGCCCGTAAACCCGAAACTCCAAACAAAAGGTATCAAAATATTTTTCACATTGTAGAGAACTTATACCCAAATTTAAAGCTAAGTCAAGCAAGAAATAAGCTAGAATTGAAAAAATAAATAAAGAACACACTTGAAGAATTTAGAGAATTTGGGGTGAAATTTAAAGAAATTAAAGTACAAATTTATAAATAATTGATGAATAATTGAAAAAAAAATAAGTTTTCAATGTCACCTAATAGCTCATGGAAAGACCCACGAATTTTAGTTGAGCTATTAGAGTGTTTTGGAAGTGGAAAGTTGAAAAAAGATGGAAATCAAAGTTTTGAGGCACTTATACCTGCTGGAGAAGTGCTCTATGCGATCACGTAGCTCTAGCTTGCAAGTGCAAGGTACAGAAAAAGAACACATCGCGATCGCGTGGCTCACGTGCCATGATCACGAAGATATGACAGGGTGCAACATGCGATCAAGTGGAGGAATCCACGATCGTGAAAAAGAATTCAAGATGGTTCATCGTGATCTCATAGGGAAACATCGCGATCACATAAAATATAGGTGCAATGCACCCACAATTGGAATAGACCAGAAAATCAATAATAAAATCAACTTCAGGATAATGCTCGAAGTGCATTTTGAACCTGATAAACACAAACCAAATATGCTACCTACATGGAAATGATATTTCATACTCAATAGTGTCGACGAAAATCCAATCTGAAGTTGTTTTGATGAAATGTTGACAAAGTCAATGCTTATCCAAAAAACCAACTTTCCAACTAGGTATTCAAAATGAACCAATTTTCCAAAGCCCAAATAAACAACTCACCTAACCCAAAATCGATTTTCCAGAGTTGATTTCTCATTCATATTTACAATCTGAGGTTACGATCATAAAATGACCACCCAAGCTCCTTTAGAAAACACATAAAACAAACAAACTTGCATCAACTCAAATCAAAGCTTCTGGACTTGAACTAGGAGTCCATTTAGATCGAAATCCACATTCCGGAGCTAAAGGAACTATCGAAATTTAGTCCGGAGTTCGTTTGCATAAAATATTTACTAAAGTCAATGATCATAATATTAAAGGCTCTAAAACAAGGAAATAGACATAACACCCAAACCAACGACCCGAGAATTGAACCATCGGTTTCGAGAAGTCTCAAATGACTTAGGGTCACTATAGGAAAGATGAACTTAGTATCTAGAACATGAGACACTACGAAATAAATACAATATCTGAAATAATCACATCATCTGCCCTTAGGATATAAGATAAGTAATAAATTATCATGACCCAATTTCTCAGATACTGATGGCACCTACTATACCACCAGTAGGACAACCAACCCTGTAGTCCGAAGCAAAAGCGGAGAACTACTAAATCAAAAGCGGAAGGTACAACTACAATAAATAATAGATTACTAAAAAGGAAATATAAAGAATTAAAAATGCCCCAAAACCCGGTATTAATGTACTACAAAATCTCTAAGGAAACCAAAGTTCAATACAAATGTATCTCTGAAAATACATAGAGATCAAAATCAATGCTAAAGAGAAGCAGGAAAAGATGGACTCCAAGCTCACCCTGAATCTCTGAAAGTAAATAAAATCTACACGAATAGCGATTTGTAAATCAAGGTCGGGCACCTATACTCAAATCAGTACATGGCAAGTGTAGTAAGAGTACAAGCTGCCGAAGAAACCCGTACCCAGTAAGCATCGAGGGATCACTAAGAACATATTATAATAAAAGCAGTAAATAACGAAAGGAAATAAATGGGGTCACAGAAGCAAATAATACAACACGGAAGCTAGATACTCAAATAGAGAGCAAGCAACAAGTAGAACATGTATCGCTATCTAATCACATAATAGGATTTAAGGCAATGAAGGAAAACATACGAAGAAATCCTTACAACAGTACATGTGAATAACAACAATAATAATCAGGAGTCAAAAGAAGACGGGAAGGGAACATGCACGGTATATCAGTAACTTCAAGTAATGGATGAATGAATGAACAATAATATAACATGCATATCACACTTAACATGAAATATCAAGTAACCAATA
>JBDJHY010198308.1:0-21279 GCA_039654485.1 Withania somnifera | reverse complement strand
TGCGTTTATGTTGCTAACCTTAATCCGAGAGTAGTAATATAACTAGTGAATTAAGACATGATTGTGTACTTAGTTGCGTCGCTTGGGTAATTTAGGAAAGATAGCTTAATGTTGTTATGAAAAGCTAGAAACACTCTAATCCAACATAGTTGTTACTTGATTAATTAGGTGGCTAACGGATGATCCATCCTTAGTCATAAAATCAACCCCTAACTCAACAATCGACAGAATGATGTGTTTACATTAATTGAAGTTCATACGTGTGTGTATAAAACCATTGCCCTAGAATCATCATAATCTTGATTTATATCAACTTATATTCTTATATATTTATTTCTATCTTGCATGCAGTTTAGTTATACATTAATTAATATATATTCTGGAATCCCCAGTTTGCACTTTTAAGTTAAGTCCTCATATAGCTCATTTAGTTTAACTAATTAATAATTTACAAGTCCCTGTGGGTTCGACAATCTGGCTCGCAAGACCACTATATTACTTGTACGATCGCGTACACTTGCATATGCGTTTTGACGCAATAGAATTCCTAAGCATCACTCTTCCACATGGTCTCTTGCAATGCCTGCAACTCCTTCACCTGACTCCGGCTGAAAGGCCAGGACGGGGAGGTGCTACCCATGCTCGTATCACCGTACTTTAATCTAGAAGTTTCAACAAGGTTCAAAGTAAGAAAATCATGAAAATATTTAGCACATAGGAAGGGAATTCAATATGAACTAGTAGTCAATTAGTACAAGTGAACAATAATTGATTGTTAGTTGAGAAGGTATGTAAACCGAATGAGGAAACTTCATTCCATGGTTTGACTTACATTTCAACAATTAGTAAATTTAGATGTGTAGAAGATGACTCTAAACATTAAGAACGTGAATTGATCTAAAGGAGGAGTTTACCCCAAGTTTTGGAACACTTCAGGACAACTTTCCAAGTGTACTTCACAGCCATCGATGGTGGTTAGCCCGTTCCCTTTCTTCAAGGAACGACGATGGATCAGCTGGCCTCCGTCCCAACAATGCCCAACTGCCATGTTAGGAAGATTACCTGGGGCTTGCATGGAAATTCCTTCTTCTTTGTAATTACTTTTGTACGCACGAGCCTTATGTTTTTCCACAAAATTACCCTAACAAAAGATATGTTTTTTCACTTAATTTGACACCTCACTTGGATAAAAAAACAACATATGATGAACTTCAATCAACAATACATGAATTTCAAACAAGAACACCAAGAACATTAGAATTTCGAAAGCGCTTGAATTAATTCAGAATTGAGTGAATATGAAACCTGGGTCCTTATGGCTTGGAAAACACAATTATAAAGTCCCAAACAAAAAACATCAACTTCGACTAAAGGTGGATGGATCAATGTAACGTATCTTCATCTTCTTCACATGAATGGATGAAGAATTCTCACGAACAAGTTGAAGATTTCAAGACCGAACTATACCTAAGTGACCTCCGTTTCACTTCCAATTTCTACCACAAGCTCCTTTTTATATGGGGAACAAACCCCAATTCTTTTTAATGCTCAATTCACAGCCTAAATTAGATGTACTTGTTCTGCACCTTCATGCTTGAAGAGCACCATGGATGTTCATCCACAAAAAAGTTGAACCTATGGAAAATCAAGTCTAAACATCACCAAATTTGATACCCAAGATCCTTGAGATATGAGAAACACTTCTAGTAACTTTTTGTACCAGAACAAAAATAAATCAAGGCAAAATTGGGAATGAATTTTCGAAAAGTTGAACACCTCCAAAAATAAAAATCACCAATTCAACAGCAAATCCTCAAAAAATTAATTCCCACACTCCTGTAACTATAAGAAACAATTCTATCAACTTTTTTAGCACGGAAACGAATGAAATAAAACCTAATTGAAGCTCAAAATTCTTGAAACTAAGAACACGAAGAACATAGAATTCAAAATTTAGAAACTCACTAAACCTTCACCAATCTCTACAAAAATCAACTCCAAGATCCTTGATGTGTAAGAACAACATCATACCACCCAAAAACTTTAGATTTCAACACATCAACTCCAAAATTAAAATCAAAATTTCGATTAGAAGATGAGGATGAATAACACAAAAATTGAAATTACCTCAATTCCTTTCCAATTCGAACGAAATTTTGAACTAGACGATCCTTGCAATTTGCAATTGATGAATTTCAACTTTCAAATCTTCTTCAATTGATCCTAATTTAAAATTACACTTGAGTTCAACCTTCAAGAATTGTAGATAGGGTAACCCAATATCAATTCGACTCAAATTTGAGCTACGTGAGCTAAATTACAAGGAAAATAATTCCTACTAATCAAAATCAACAAACAAATAAAAATTAACAAATCGAAATTTCAAATTTCTCAAATTCTTTTTATTCTTTTTCTTTATTTTGTTTTTGTGGTTTTGAGATTTATAACCTAGGATTGTAATCCAACTAAGCGAATTACTAGTGTAGGATTTGATAAAAAATGAAACGGTTAGCGAACTAAGGGATCTCAATCCATATCATTAAATGAATCCATAGAAATAAAAGATGTGTGAATTCTTTGAATCTGTGGGAAATTGAAGAATCCATAATTATCAACCAACAAATCGAAACTATTGGTACACCCACAATAGCGACAACTTGATGATTAATTAATGTACCTGAGTTTTAAAGAAATTAAAAAAGACACACACTCCTTAACGCTCTAGAAAAAAATAGGCATTTGATACAAAGCGATGCCTATTATCTATTAGTGTCTACCTATATTGGCTAACACTAACTACAAGCTAAAAAGATATTAACCCAAAAGCTTTACAAGAGAAATATTCTAAAATCATCCACAGTCCCTCATCAATTTGAAAAACAAGCTATATATAGAGTCTAAATTTCCATTATTAGAGTTGGGCCCAAACGATACCCATAATGTCAAAATGGCCCCATACTTTTAGGTGTCTTCAAATTAAGCTCCAATTTCCTTCCAACACTTCCCAATATATTCTCCATATTCTGGTTTGACTATTTTGGCTCTCGATTATGTACTTTAAGGATCAAATTTGGTGTGTTAAAAGAATCCGTAGCTTGGTTAATCATGGCTAGACCATGAAGTATAGGTCTAGCACGATTGGTGCTTTTATGAGCATTATAATTGGGTATATCATGAAAATTGACACACCTTTGTATTAGACATGATAACCCAAAAAAACATGAAAAGATAACATTGGTATTATATAATATAGCATCTCCTCTCGATATTTACCAATGCTCAACTTCAAACTCACTTGCTTGGTTATTTAGACCTCACAATCATATTAAGCCAAGGGCACAATTTAAGTTTTTAAGGATTGGGATGAGGTTGATGGGGAGATTCAGACTTTCTACCAATTGATTCCTAACAACATTCATACTACTCCTATCATCAATGACCAGGGAGCATCCTGTCCATTATCTTGCATGGAATAGCTTTATGTTTGAGTCAAACTCCTCTTTATAAAGGTCCTTCATAACCTTTCCTAATTCACAAGAAAGATTCATGTATACCTCCAATTATCCCAACCCGTTGAGCATTCATCAAGATGCTTTCCCTTAGGCTCCTCTACTTCCTTTGTACGAAAAATGATAGTACAAGGTCCATCAGGTAAGGTCACATTTAGCCGCTTGCGAGGACATTTTTTACCTTGCATCCACCACCATGAATTCATAACGTCGAGTATTGGGTGGAATACAAAAATGAGGTATGTTAATATTACCTCTTACTCTATTTGGTGAACTATGGTCTGCATACCCTTTGGTTTCTCTAAACTCTAAACTAATAATATTAATGCTTATCCACATACAAGGAGCATGAAAAAATGGGAGAGAAAGAAAAAGAAAAAGATATGTAGAAACTTACAATAAACTCATCGGTTTGTGATTAAAAAGGGACTGGTTACCCTTAACTTTCAATTGAAACTATGAATCAATGATAGATCCCGACAAACAATAATGGGAAACCAACTTGAATACATAAACAAAAACCTTCATTTGAATGCAATAAAGAGGTTATAACTATAAACTAAGGGAATCCACCCTTGGTTACTCACTACGATTACGCTAAATTATGGTTAAAACAATGCTATGCTAAGAACTAAGCTCTCAAATAGTTTAAGTGTTTAATCATCAAAGTCTTATGAAAAATAATGCAAGACTTCCTTTTTATAGTTGTCTAATTATATAACAAATACAATTGATCCCAAAAGTGACTCAATATGACCAAATAGTCCTTGAAGTCTTGAAGCTTTCACATTGACCCCTCAAGTATGGGTCTCATCATCTCAGCCCCTTGAAGTCTTCTATCATGCCTAAGCTATCTATTAAATGAGACTTCCTTTCTTTGAACCATACTATTTATCTTTGAGCCCCATTTGGTGTATTCATGTCGTCCACATCTTGGATCCCCTCAGTAGCATGATTTGTCTATTACGTACTCATATCATCCTCCTCTTGTTGAAAATGATTCATCCTCAAATCCACGAGAACACATAAAATAAAAAGTACAACACAAGCCATAACTTTCCTCATGTTATGAGGGTTAGAACAAGGGTTTGAATGAATAATTCGGCATCATACATAAGGAAAAAATGACTCAAAATTATCCCCTGGGTCGAACACAAAGGTAGTACTTGAACTAATTTTCATATAAATCATGTTCAAGTCCATGAGATCATGTAATAACATAAAATGATGATCATATAATATCAAACAAGTGCTACTACTGTTCACTTCATAAAGCATGTTAATAATAAAACTCATATTAAGCTTGTCATAAAGACCAAGCTCTTTATTGCCATGAAGGTAATAGAAACCAACACTGGGGTCAAATGGGAAGGCACAATATAAAAGGAAATCAACAAAAGTCCCATTTTCCTAATTGTCTCTCCTATACTCATAGCAATCAATCTCATATATATGATGCTGTGTTCTCCTATCCCCTTCTTGAAAATGATCCATTCTCAAATCCAAACCTAAAAACAACTAAGAAGGAACATAAAACCAATATCTCCTCATAGTATAAGGATTTATACAATGGTTAGTGTAAATAAAAATGCACCAACAATTATAAACCTCCATGGATAACCAATTATTTCACCACATCCATACAAACATGATAAAGTATAATGCACGAAACTTGGATATCTTAAGGGTCACGATAAACAAAATCCTCATAGTAGGACAATAACAATTTAGAAGAGTCACATGTGGTTTGAAAATAGTTAAAATCGACCATCCACATGGAACTCAAACCTCCATAACAAACTAACCCCAATTCAAAATGGGTGTCATCATACGCAAAGAACTAATATATAAAGGTTCTAAGAAAACTAGTTTCCTTCAATATATGTCTACTCATAAACTCATAACTAGGATCAGGACTCATGTCAAGTACATCATCACAAGCAAAGAAAACAAAAGAAGAAAATGAGTTTCTTTCATAAAATAGGCGACCTTGCTTTCCCCTAAAATCTTCTAAAAGGAGTGGGCTTCCACATAGAATCCAAATACAAACTCAAACTTACCTATCCCTTTGAAAGTGGAAATGAGCAACACATACTAAGTGAAACCTAGATGGTACCGTGGAATCACCCTAGTTAATCCTTTCTTGAGATCTCGACCAATCTCCTCCAAAACAGTAAAAACAAAATGTATTATCGAGGTCAAATGGGAAAAATTCATAATCCTTTGGGATAAAAGAACACCTAACTACCCCAATGGCACCCATACTTGCATATATTATACATTTTATATCAATATAAGTATCTTCATATGCAAATAGGTAATAAAGGAAGGGCTCTATTAAGTCAATTTCATCCAAGGCATCCTTAACTGGCATATATTTAGGTTTTAGGACACACAAGGAGGAAATAACAGCAAAATAAAAACCAAGTACACCTTTCTTTTGAAATAATCCATCCCTACAAGTGTACTATCATATTCTAGGAAGATATTTCAAACTTCAAGAGGGGTATTTTCACACCATAATAGGTTTGCGTTAAAATAGTAACCCTCATGATGGGTTTACACATCGTTGTGCTGCACCCCACTAGGCATTTCACTAGGATAGATCTCATTCTGATATCCAAACAAGGCATTATATTTAAAGAGGGAACTATCAAATAAAGAACATGACTCAATACATGTAAGCTCACTCTAATAATGACCAAAATCATTGTTTGACACTTCGTTAAGCACAATATCTCTAAGCAAGATAGACAATTGGATTCTCAACACATGATTGCTCAAGGAGTCACTTCTAATCGCATGATCAAGTTTACCAATTTTATCACTATGTAGAGGATAATTTGACACATCACATATATACTTAATTAATGGAAAACATTCCAAATCAAGTTGACCATCATCATTACCACAATATAATGTACTATCATTAAAAGTATATGTAGAAACACTAGCTGGACATGAATTTTTCTCACAAAGTAAACCCGGTTATCAATAAGATCAACTAGTGTTTGCATATTCTCAACAAGGGTGGGTATCACTTTGTAGCAATGGTTCAACATGTCAAGGAACTATCAATCAAGGCATATGTTTCAACATTAGGTGGACTTGAAATGTTCTCGCTAGAAAAATTTATTTTTGTCATATAAAGGATCAACTAGAGTCTCCATGGCCGCAACTTGTACATTGTCAACACAAGAAAAAGACTCATAAACCATAAAGGTAGTTAGGCCACTTCTCACACTGACACCATGATCAAGTTCATTCACAATAGTAGACGAATTAAGTGTAGCTACTATACCTTTAGGAATACATGAGGAATCTTCTTTACTTTTTCCATTTTTTTAAGAACTTATTACTTTATGTGACTTATGGATTTTTGCATTTTGAGGCTCCGTATTGTGCTTGCTTCCAGGATCACCTGCTTAAGAATTACAAAAACTACAGAAAGAAAACAAGTTAGTGCAAGGTGGTGACAAGCCTCTCACATCACTCCACTCATTCTCTCCTTTTTCTACTCTAAATTTGTCACATAACACACTTTTACTCCTCTCAATCTTTTTTATCTTAATGTTTGTGTATTTTTCAAATTCAAGATGCAACTCCTTGGTGCCAACCCCACATTGTGCATCTTGTTTAGTTTCATGTGGATACTCCCTTTTTGCACCTTTACAAGGATTCCTCATCATTTTTTAGATCTTTCAGTCTCGTACAAACTTCATGTGAATTGGCCGACCTTCCAATTAAAATTGTTTCACTTTTTCTCATTCGTTTAAGAGAAATTGGTGGGATGAGAGACCCTCATTGTGGTCTTTGACAAAATTGTACAAATCTTGTTCATAGGGAGCCCACTGTCTAGAAACAAGGATCTTCCCAAAGTACTTGTCTATTTCTCAACGATAGCACATCATATCAAACTTCTTCATGAAAGTTACAAAGTGAAAATAATGCTTTCGTACTTCTATCTACCCAATACTCATGAATCAGATAAGGGTCTTTTCTCATTACCCAAGCTAGTCCCAACCCATTAACCAAATCAGGCATAATGTAGGTGTGAGGCACATTATCATCAAATTAAAATACATACCCATGGCTACCACATAATTTTGCATTGAATTTAAACATTCTTTTTGAAAGGACATAACTTCCTTGGGACCTTAAACTCACTCGGCTACCTTGTATTTGAGTTTCTCAAGACCTTTTTCTACTATCACCATTACTTAGAATATTATACCCACAAGAATCAGGTTAAGAGGTACTAGTCATAACACTCCTAGGTGTAGAAGGAGGATAACATTAATTGTCATCTTAATGACTCCCATACACAACCACATTCCCTTGCTTAGAGTATGAAGTAACATAAGATTATGCACATGGTTTACCGTTATAAGAATTCTTATCAGTCGAACTGTAGTCTATGTGTGACAAGGTTTCGTTACCCAAGTCGTATCCATGGGGAGGGTGTGCAACAACGGAGCCATTATATCACCCCATAAGGCTCTATTTCATAACCATAGAGCTCATCCTCATTAGCATAAAAAACCTTGTAGCCTTCATATGAGTTTTCATTAGTCCTAAGAGCTTCTCCTTTGTACCTATAGCTTCCACTACTATATCTATATACATGATTATCATACCTATATCCTGAAGTCGTGGAAGCTATAGTAATGATAACACATTTATGAGTACCTAAAAAATTAGAAAATACTTCAGTAGTAAAGTCCTAACAATCACTTGAATGTGTCGCTCAACTTACCTCTCTGCTTAGTCCAAAAGTTGTTAGCAATCTAACTTTACACAATCAAATCAAGGCCTTCAAGATTTGTGGAAGAATAGATCTTTGCAGACACACAATAGGCTAAAGAAAACCACACTTGAATCAAAAGGTTTCAATAATGTTGAAAAAATAAAAAAGAACGAAATAAATAGTACGAAAAGAAACAAACTCTAAGAACTAACTAAAAACTAAGTAGACTAATTACTTGTTGTAAACTAGCTTTAGAAATCAATAAAGGAAAATAATGAGTAAATTAATGAAACAATGGAATAATAATTTGAAATGAGATAAGGAAGATTGATACCACAAATTTTAGATAACTTTTTGACCCCTTTTGTAACACCCTCGTAATTGGCATATACTAGTCGTACCTATATGATGTTTTATGTGGCCTTTTGGTATAGATAAGGGACTTAATTTCCTATACAATGAGTGTTGGTAAAGTGGGTTAAGGAGACAGTCTGTATATCTAGTTTGACACAATAAAGTTAACCTCAATTTTAATGTGTCTAAACTCAGTATCGGAGTGGTATTTGAGTCTAATGTTTAAGCTAGTCAAGTGTATATACGCTTTAAGTTAAATTAAGGAATGCACTACCTAAAAATGGAATAAAAACTTGAGGTAGTTTCTTGACTTTATAAATTACGCAGGTGAGTCACCTACCTACTTAACTGAAATATGCTAAGTAGGTGTGTAATGGACCATCTTTAAGTCCATATTATTAAGCTCACTTGAGGCCAAAACTAAGAGTCATAAAAGGGGAAAAGGAGTGAGTAGCCCAAACCCAAATTCTTCCCCAAAAGCCCAATAGTTAAAGTCCTATTGTAGGCATAAATAAGCAAGTAGGTGCATCACCTACATTGAGCTTTCTGAGAAGCTTGGGTTCCTTATGTAGGTGTATCACCTACTTTCACCAATTTGAAAATTTTATGGTCCTAAATGCTCCAAAACAACTAGCATAAAATAGAGCCTTTATAATCCCTGTGTTTCTATCCAATTCCTTAACTTTTAAGGCTTGGAAAAATTAGATTTCTCTTGGCTTTCTCTCTTTCTTTAAAAACTTAAAGTTGAAGCCCCAAGTTTCTCCTAGGGTTCTTGAGGAAACCTACACCCTTGCAAGCCAAGCTAAGTTAAGTGATTGATGGTTTTAGCTTTATTCCTCTAGTAAAAGTTAGGAAATTATGTTAGTTAGGGTAAAATTCAATAGACTGGTTTTCCTTCATGGTGGCTGACCTATTTATTTCAATTATTAAAAGGAAACTTATGCCCTTTTTGTTGGTTAAATTTGAATGGTAATTCAAGCTCATGAAAGGAGTGCTAAAGTGGAGTTTAATTTCATAAACTAAGGTATGGTTGTTGGTTGTTTTTGTTCCTCATTATATGTAAGTTTGTAGGGAGAATTTTATATGTGTTTTACTAACAACTCATAGGATTATGATTCCAATATAATGTGGTAGTGTTGAAGGAAGTTTTGGACTATTTTGGGGACTGTCTTGTGCATAGGCAATGATCTTTGCTAGTGGTGACGTTTAAAAAGGGAGTGTAACAATGTATAACTTAACTCATGTTGCCCGTTTCACATTATGTACTCTTTGTTGTGAGTTATGGGATAAATAAAGGTTTCGTAGAACACTATATGGACCTCTATGGTGTACAAAAGTAATGAGGGGAGAAGGCGGTTGAGACAACACCATCAGTTTGATGAATCACCTGCCTACTATCTGGTCTCTATTTTGGGTGAGTTAGAATAGCCTAAACATTTTGCGTGGCTAATAATACTATTTTTACTATTTAATTTAGTGTAGATTAATAATCTAAAAGAAAGGAAGTTAATTTGGGATAGTAATGAAGTCATACAACAAGGTATGTAAGACTACTCATTTTCTATTCTTTGGCATGAAATCTTGTTTGTGTTACAACGTAAGCTCACTAGTTACACTCTCTTGAATATGACACCTAAATGCAGCCCAAAAACTCCAATATAGATACTAACCTTGTTTCGACTCCTTAATGTGTTTAGATATCCCAATATGTGTTTATTTTTTAGTCTACACATCTACTTTAAATGATAAGCTACACCAGTCCTTATTTAGCTAAGTAAGGTCCATGTGTTATTTCATCACCTAAGCAGTTCATTGATTATGCAAGATGCACCCTACTTCATTGTTACTGCATCAAATGATCATTCATGTGTCACTTGTTAAACCTACAGTCTCAAAGCTCCATAATTCCATGACCACCAAAATAGCAATCTCAAAGAATAAAGAAGTAAAGTAAAACACTCTAATTATTTTTGGGTGGTATTCCAGGGGTGGAAGGAACACCTAGCATGGGTCGATCCTAATATTACGGGTTGTATCCTTGGGGTAAAAGGAAATCCTAGCATGGGTCGATCCTGATTTGTATATTTGTGGGGACCGTATCCCAGGGGCTAAAATTCCTAGCATGGGTCATCCTATTTTACCACTGATCAGCTGGCCATTCATAATATATGTTGTACAAAGATCATAATGTAAAGAAAGGTAAATTAAATAAGTTAATGTAGTATACATGATTCCACAAGTATATGTAAAGGTTGTCTTTATTCTTACTCCTGCATTTGTACTTTATACAATTTGAGCTCTTATTATCCTACATGTGTTTATCTTATGCATTACATGTTCAGTGCATTCTTTCATACTAACGTACCTCATGGGGGACCTGCATTTCATGTTGTAGGCACAGGATCTAGTAGATCTCCCTAATAGGAGCACAGAACACTCAGCAGCTATTTGTGCGCTCTAGGTTGATTCGGGGCTTTTCGAGTCTATTCCATATGAGTTTGAAATTCAAATTAAGAAGACAAAGATAAAGATAAAGATTAACAAAGTTGAAATTACCTCAATTCTTCTCCGATTCTAATGATATTCAAACTTGACGATCCTTGCAACTTGAAATTGATGAATTTAAATTTTTCAACCTTCAAATCATGTTCAATTGATCACAATTTTAAATCAAATTCAAGTTCAACTTCCAACAATGGTAGATATGGCAATTAAACTTCAAATTGATCCTAATTTGAGATATGTGTCCCTAATTACTAGGAGAAAATTCCAAGTAATCAAAATCAACAAAAAAATGAATTTACTTGGATAAAAAATTTTGAATTTTTTTCAAAACTTTTGGATATTTGATTTTTTTTGTGATCCTAAGATTTGCAACATAGATTGTAATTTGATGAAAAAAATTATGTGATGAGACTCTATTATCAAATGATATAGCCCACTATCCAAGGGACCTAGATCCATATTTAAACAAAAATGCGGCAACAAAGATATGTGAATTCTTTGTTCCTTAAAAATCAAAGAATCTAGAATATCAACCTACAAATCGAAACTATTGATACACCCACAATACCAATGACTCAATGATCAATTAATTTAAGAAAATTTATATGCAATTAAAAGATACATAAACTCCTAAATTCCCTTGAAAACAATAGGCAATCGACACAACACTCTACCTAATAACTATGAGTATCTACCTATATTGTCTAACATTAACTACAAGGTAGAAAGCTATTAATCCAAAAGAATTTACAAGATAACTCTTCTCAAATCATCAAAAGTCCCTCATCTATTGAATTACAAGCTATTTCTAGAGTCAATGTTTCCATTATTACAATAAGGGCTAAAAGTAACCGATAATGTCAAATTGGCCCCAATACTTTTGGGGCTCTTCAAATTAAGCTCTAGTTTTCTTCCAAAGCATCCAAATATATTCTTCATATTTATTTTTCCCTCCTTTGGCTCTTTATTGTGTACTTTAACACTCAATTTGTTATGTCTATGGAATTCGTAACTTGGGTAATCATGGTTAGACCATGAAGTATAGGTCTACAACGATTGGTGCTTTTCTGGGTACGTGTCCTCAATGCCTCCTTTGTAACCCCTACATCCCTTCGAGGTTATGTATAACTTTGAAGGAATGCATTGCATCTCACATTTGATAACACATAGGAAACCATCATACCATCAACACCTTTTACAAGGAGCCAAGCTTGAGACTTCCAATAAACCTAAGCTTTGTTCAAGCATAAGAATGTCTTGGAGGCCGTTGAAGGGCCATATGAAGTGATTTATAACATTTGGAGACTTGATAAAGGAAGATAAATCTTAAAGGAATTGGAGATATTTAAGCCGCCATGAAGCACCTAGTTCAAGGAAAGGCTCAAGGAAAGATTGTAAGCCATTGAAGAACCATTTTGGAAGCTTTTGAAGACTTTGGGAACCTAATAAAGGGACTCAAAGTTTGAGGACCTATTTATAATTTTGGGCCACTTTTATGCCTAAGTGTATTAACTGAAACCTGGACCCCTATATGAATAAGTGGTCTTTCAAATGTTAGTTAGTTTTACTTTGGATGAACAATATTTTCATATTTTAATTCTTCAATTTCGAGTGTAATAGTTTAGCTTAGATTCTAATTTACACTTTTTAATTGCCTTTAGTGATCACGTAATTGTAATTCAGCGAATAAAGGTGGAGGGCCGTGGATCTTTTATCTTAATCAATCATGTGGATCTTCCATTTTTGGGTAAATCAATTAGATGTCTCATTCAATTTATTTGTAATTTAATTATGGTAGGATTTAGTATTGAATTCTACATATCCTTCATTTCCATTTTTAATTTCTTTCTTCCCCATCTTTGAATTCATGGATTATCACGGGTTGTATCATTTGGTATCAGAGCCTAGAGTCATAATTCACTTCATCAGATTACATTCCTAGGTTGTATCTCAAAAACTACAAAAAAATCCAAAAAATTTTAAAATTCAAAAAAAAAAAAAAAATCAAAATTCAAGTTTTCTCTATTCGTGTTTGTTTTTTCTTGAAGCTCAATCTCTCCCTTAGATGAACCATATAGCCATGAGATACCATGAACAATAATATCTTTGATTACTAGGAATTCTTCTCTTATGAATTTGATTCCTATGAGTCGAATTTGAGTTAATTCTGAGGTGATTTGTGACCTACACCATTGTTGACATTTTTGAGCTAAAATAATTCTGAAATTCTTTTATATTTTTTATTGATTTGGATCTACAAAGTATTTCAATCTTCAAGATGAGTTTCAAGGACCTCTAATCTAAAATTTTGTGGATTTTGGAGTAGATTTGAGGTATGCACTGAAATTTTTGTTGTTTTGAGTTCAACTTTTGATATAGATTTTTGAGCTCAGATTTTGAGATATTATGTTGTTGTTTCTTGGTAGAAGTTGTAGATTTATGTTCCTTATATCTCAAGGATCGTGGGAATCTAATTTTTGAGAGTTTGAGTAATATTTTAGTAGTTTAAAAGCTTAGACACCATTATTCTTAAATGTTCTAAGCTTGAAACAAGGTTTGAACAACTTATAGCTATTTGAGTTGAATTCATGGTTAAAAGGTGGCGCAAAAGGTTCACCATAAGTTATGGATTTCATGTTCAAGGTTTAGTACAACTATTAGTTGTTTTGGATAGGTTTTGAAATTCTAAGTTCATCATGTTCATCTTCTTCATATGAACATTCAAGTGGAGAAGATAAGCAGAAAGTACCTTTGATCCGAATTTCCTTTGTCAACTTTGGAATTTGTTGTTTGATATATCATAATTGAAGTGTACAAGTAATTAGGACCCTAGAAAACAATTTTTATCTAATTCCAGAGTGATTTTAATAATTTGAGTTTTTGGTTGTTCATAGTGTTCTTGGAAGATCTTCAAAGATTTTTTATTGTGTTATTTAAGGTCATGGAGTTTGATCCATTTTTTATGTCTAATTGATTTAGAAAGGTGTTTGGGAGTCGTATATTTTAATGATTGAGAAAAGTACCAAGGGTTACTAAGGGAAATTGTCAAATTAAAAAGTATTATGCATGTCCCAAACAATCTGCCTAGGACGGCAGTCAAGTCTTCATTGTAAACTTCCACTACCCTTCTAGACAACTGACTGCACTCAAAATGGCAGTCATGTATGGGAGTCATCTGAGCAATATTTGAAGTACGACTATTGGTTATGTGAGATGACAGTAAAGCCCTAATAGATGGTGGTCCGACCTCTTTCAATAATGGTGAGATTTCTTCTTACGTTGTTTTTTGTATATTTCGGTTATTCTTTATAGTAGCTCCATATGGAATTAACACTAGGTTTTGGGAATGGGTTATGTATGGTTTCCTTCTATCTTCCGTTCTTTATGCATTGTTTATGTCTTTTTCTATTTGTTGGATGTTTTGAGAGTTATAGCCCATTGCGTGCAGCTTCGTGCTATAGGGTTAGACTTATCTACAAGAGAGATGTAGACGTAATCAGGACCTGAATTTTGGGTCGTCACATAGTGGCATCAAAACCTAGGTTTACCGGTCTCTTTTGCATTTGAGTGAGTACCTAGTAGTGTCCTGCAGATCAATGCATGGACATCTACATCCGATCATCGTGAGGCTACGGGGTACCTTAGAAAACACTGTCCTCTTTGGAATCCTATCGTACATTGTTAATCATACTCTTATGGAACTTACCTTGTCTTCATTCCTTCACAGATGGTCAGTACCAGAGGGTCTCAAATAGATCGGGACCATCCCCAAGTCAGCTAAGAGGGCATATGGGGGATGTTCCACTAAACACTACTGGCCCAGCTATTTCACCGCCGTAGGCACCTCCTGTGCTACTGTCACAGCCTATTCATCCATCACTTGCCACATTTAGAGACTTACTATGGTAGATGCTCTATATGTTAGATGGTAGAGAGAAAGATAGGCCGCAGTCATATGCTCTGGGAGAAGCATAGGGTGTATAACCTCCCTCAACTCCTATAGCTCCTACAGCTCCAGCACCCCCACTAGCAGTACCACCGACTGTACCATTTCAGACAACCACCACTAACCATGCACCGCATTAGATCCTATTATTGCTGCATGTGAAGTGCGAAAGTTGTGGGACCATTTCCTCCGGGTTCCCCCGTAAGTTTCTCTATTACTTTGTTATTATTTGCAAGGAGCGTCTATGGACCATAGAGCTTCTGGATTCTCCTGAGGTAGACATTATATCCTATCTACTTGAGGATGCCACTAGTGTGTGGTGGTGGATATTTTGTGATCATAAACCGCTAGGGTAAGCTCTTCTTACGTAGGGACACTTTAAAGAGGCATTTCTAGCTTAGTATATGCCTCAGAGCATTTTTGAGGTGTTGTGGGCATAGTTCGAGGGATTGAGATAGGGTTCAATGATAGTGCAGAGTATGAGGCATGATTTTTTGATTTATCCAGACATGCCGGGGACTTGACATCTTCTACGAAGGAAAAGATTCACCGCTTTGCTCACAGACCAAGGCCTAATTTGTAGGGCCATATTGAGTTACTTCTGGTGTTACAGAAGTCATTTCTAGATGTTTTTTACCATGCTCTCCATATAAAGATCTTAACTCTCCAAGCCAAAGGGGTAGCGAGAAGAGACAGCGCCATCAGGGTGGATTTTTAAGGTCCTAGTCAAAGGGATGGGGTTTTGATCAGAGATTCAACTGAGCCAACAGAACCAAGCCTCCAGTAGGAGGATAAGTAGCCAGCTCGTCATGGTCCAATTCTAGGTTCGCAAGGTTTTGCCGAGGGGTCCCATGGCCAGGTCAAGACAGAGGATGTTTTCTATAAGTTTAGGGAGCAGAGTCATTAGGCTTGCCATTTTCCCTTGATCTTCAGAGGTAGTTTAGCTGAGCAGGGCCACTATGCTCAAGATTTTACCTAATGTAGCAACTCTCAGGCTGAACGCTACCTGTTCAGCTTTTACAAGCGATGCCACCAGTTATAGGTGGGCCACCGGTTATTGGGGGAGCTAGGGGAGGAGGTCGGGTGGCAAGAGGCAGAGGTAGAGATTTGGGTGCACATTAGGATGAGGACCAGTACTAGCTTTATGTTATTCCTGGCAGGGCTTAGGCCTTCAATGCATTTATCACTGATAAGTTGACTATTATTAGATTTTTGTATATTGACATTATTTAATCTGATTTCCATACTATCCAACATTTTTGTTTATTTCTCTTCACGATTGGGTGGTGATAGTGAATGGTTGCCTATACCCTCAAGTGTATCTACCTCGATGGGTGCAGCCCTAATGGTGGATCGAGTATATAGGTCATGTTTGGGGACTATTCAAGGTTACGACACGTGTGCTGACTTGATTAAGTTTGGTATGTTAGATTTTGATGTGATTCTGGGCATAGACTGGTTGTCCTCCTAACGTGCGGTCCTAGATTATTATACTAAGATTGTGACCTTATTTGTGCCTAGTGTGCCCCTTGTAGTGTGATACGGTCCTACTATTCATTCATTGATTTGGGTCATTTCTTATTATCAAGCCCGTATACTTATCTCTCAGTGTTGTTATGCTTATTTGACCCACGTTAGAGATATTAGTGCTGAGCCCTTTTTCCCTAAGATTGTGTCAGTTGTTAGTGGGTTTATTGATGTCTTCCCTTTTGATTTTCCTAACCTTCCACCTGAGCGGGATATAGAATTTTCTATCAAGGTTGAGCCAGGCACCAAGCACATTTCTATTCCTCTTTATCATATGGCTCCAACTGTACTTCGTGAGTTTAGTGCTCAGTTGCAGATTTGGTTTACAGAAGTTTTATCAATCTTAGTGTATCGTTGTGGGGTGCGCCAATGTTATTTATTAAGAAGAAGGATAGATGTGTATTGATTATAGACAACTGAATAAGCTTACTATTAAGAATAAGTATTCTCTGGCCCATATTGATGATTTGTTTGATCAGCTTCAGGAAGCCACAATCTTCTCTAAGATTGATCTAGGGTCTAACTAACACTAATTGTGTTTTGGTTGGATTCCACCACCTTTCTAGGCCATATAGTATCGGGTGTGGGTGCCAGTGTCAATGTTGATCCAGCTAAGGTTGCAACAGTTTATACTTGCCTCAACTTACGAACGTTACTAAGATTCGTAGCTTTCTAGAGTTAATAAGGAATTATCATCATTTTGTTAGGGTTTTTCTTCCATTACAGCCCCATTGACTAGCCTGACACGGAAAGATGTGCCCTTCCAGTGGTAAGCTGAGTGGTAGGCCAGCTTCTTGAGGCTAAAGGAGTTGTTGATATTGCGCCAGTTCTTATTCTACAAGTTGAGGGTCAACTATTTATATTGTATTGTGATGTTTCGGGTGTCAGTCTAGGTTATGTCCTTATGCAGTAGGTCCATGTCATAGCATATGAATCGAGGTAGCTGAAGGATCACGAGGGCAGCTACCCCACCCATGATTTTGAGTTAGCGGGGGTAGTTTCGCACTTAAGATCTAGAGGCACTACTTATATGGATTCCAATAGGAGGTATTCACTTATCACCATAGCTTGCAGTACATCCTAAGTCAGAAGGAGCTTAACTTAAGGCTGCAGAGGTAGATTGAACTTCTGAGGACTAGATTTGACTATTCTCTAACATTTAGGAAAATAGAACTTGGTTGCCGATGCCTTGAGCCAGAAGGTAGTGAGCTTGGGTAGCCTAGGTGCAACCTTGTTTCTAAGAGGCTACTAGATCGGGATGTGTTGTTCTTGGCCAACATGATGGTTATATTGGATCTTTTAGAGCTGGAGAGAGTTATTTCCCATATTCAACCTAGATCGGCCTTGACTAGACACCTTTGACAGCGCTAGTATAAGGAACCACATTTAGTATATTTGAGGGAGAGGGTCCTATCAGGTGATTTTGATTAGGCCAGAGTAGACTCTGAAGGTGTGTTGTGGGTTTAGGCTGCCCTGATATTCCGATATTTGGTGATCTAATTTAGACTTTGTTGCTTGAGGCCTACTGTTCCAGATACTCTATTCACCCGGGTATTTTAAGGATGTATTGAGATTTGAGGCAGCACTACTGATGGAAAGGTATGAGAAGGTCTATTATATCCATTGTGTCTTGGTGTTTAAACTATCAACAAGTAAAGTTTGAACATAAAGGCTGGACGGTGAGATGTACAGGCTCTCTATCCGTGAGTAGAAAGTATAAACGGACTTAATAGACTTCATCATAGGACTTTCCTGTACCTTCAGAGGGTTAGATTACATATTGGTCATTGTGGATCGATTGACCAGCCCACTTATTTCCTACTGACTTGCTCGACATGGGGTACAGAGAAGCTGGCTAAGTTATATGTCCATGAGGTAGTTAGACTTCATGGGGTACTGCTACCTATCATATCCGATCGGGTCACATAGTTCAGCTTGCAATTTTGGAGATCAATTTAGAGATATTTGGGGACAAAGGTTGATTTGGGTACAATATTTCATCCACAAACGGATGGGCAGTCTGCGAGGACCATTTAGGTAGTTCAAGATATGTTGTCTGCCTATGTTTTTTGACTTTGGAGGTAGTTGGTACAGGCACTTGGCCTTTGCATAGTTTTTGTATAATAACAGCTACCACTCCAGTATCCAAACAGCTCTGTTTAAGGCCTTGTATGGTAGGCATTACAGATTGTCCATTGGTTGGTTTAGTGGTGGCGAGGGTTAACTCCAGAGTGTCAATTGGCTCTATGATGCTACAGATCGGGTTAGACTTATTAAGGATAGGCTACGGACAACCCAAAGTAGGCACAAGTCCTACATAGATCGTAGTCCTCAGACCCTTGAGTTCAGTGTTGGCAACTTGGTCTTCCTTTGTTTATCACCCATGAAGGGAATTATGAGGATTGGAAGGCGGGGCAAGCACAACCCCCGGTTTATTGGGTCGTATGAGATCTTTTAGAGAATAGAGAGGTTGCCTATAGACTTACCTTGCCACCTGAGTTGGCTGCAGCTCATCATGTATTCCTTGTGTCATCCTCTGCCGCTATGTATCAAACCCATCCCATGTCCTTAGAGATGATGTAAAAATTAATGGTACCTTGACCTATATTGAGGAGCGTGAGACTATTATAGAAAGAGATATAATGCAGCTCAGGTCCAGGGAAATTTCGGTAGTGAAGGTTCATTGGGCACATAGACCTGTCGAGGAGGCTATTTGGGAGACAGAGCGTGATATACAGGCCTAGTATCAACATAGTTTGAGCCTTCAGGTACTACTCCTTTCTTGACTTTCTAGGATTGAAGTCCTTTTAAATGGTGGGCGCCCTAATGAGTTATTTGATCATTATCTCAGTTCTCTTGTTTTGAAGTTTGAGTTTTGAAATAGTGGAACTTGAGTGTGAACTTTTGGTAAACACACTCGGAATTGAATTTTGATAGTTTTGTTAGTTCTAGAATTCTGACTTTGGTTTAGGTAGACATTAAGTTTGTGCCCTGGGCTTTTTGTTTTGAGTTTGGGCTTCTTTATGGAAATTCAGCCCAACCAAATTTCATTTTGGAGCTAGGGAGTGTCGAATCGGGATTCTGACTAGTCCTTAATATTGATTTTGGGTTATATGAGTCATTGATTTGCTTTCCGGGGTGTCCGGGCTCATTTTGAGTAGGTTTGTGGAAAGTCCCTAGTTTGTCTCTTTTTGATAGTTTTGAGTTTGGTGTCTTTTTAGCATAAATTGACTCGACTTGTTATTTTGTTGTGTTCGTTGAGTTCTAGTGTCTTTCCCACCTAAAATGCAATTTTGGTTGTCTAGAATTGGTCTCAGGATGCTCGTTTTAGCCCCTCAGAGTTTTCCAATTTTCCTTGAGTTGCTGCAGATCACAGATTGTACTTGTACCTAGGGAGCCGTACTTGCAGGTCGCAATAGTGTATACGGGCCACCCTGGAAAAGTTGCCTCTACGCCAAAGGAGCCCTCTAGCGAGGTGTCCCCTACGCCCAGAGGGCCTCCCTAGCAGGGTCATCCCAGTGAGTAGAATGGCAACCCATAGACCCCCTACAGTCTATAAATAGGGGTTTCCCCCTTATTTTTCTAGCATTCCTTATTTCACTTCTTTGTTGGGGTTTCATTACATGAGCTGGGTTTTGAGAGTTCCAAGTCGATGGGAGTTATGTGGAGCTACAAGTTTGATCGTGTGGGTTCGTGGTACTAGTTTTTGGGTAATTCTCTATATTTTTTCTTTTCATTAGTTACGTAAAATGAATTTAATTTCATTACTTTAAACATCATCTTGCCCTTCAATTTGTTATCGCCTTAATCACAAATTTGAACAATGAGTCCCCCAAGATGAGGGCTTTGCGCTATTATTCATAGTTTAATTTTTTGGGTTGTAGGGCCCTCTTTCTGACCCCGATATCTAATTGCAACATGGGTCTTCTTCTTTATATTTTGATCCGTGGATTCATAATTTTATAGTTTCAGGTAATTTCGACTGTGTTGGAACTTTGGGTTCAAAGTGTGCAGACTTTGAGGATTTTCATTGACATCTATATAGGCTAGGTTTATTTATGTGCATTGTAGATTAGGTTATTATTTGTGCTTGTTGTATGGCTAGAGGTTGGGCTGGGTTGTTAGGTTTATTATTATATTATTACTGATATCATTGTTGGATTTTGAGGGCTCGTGAGAAGGCGTAGAGGGTGAAAGGTTGTATATCCAGGTCCTAGCCCCACCGTATGGAGGCGACACACCCTGGGAGCTATTATAGTTATTGCGTGACAAGTATGGTAAGGTGATTTCTTACCTTGTAAACTTTGGTTGATCCTAAACTCTGCTTACTCTCCATTTTCTTTTTTATTCATATTATTATTGCTATTTTTGTTGTGACTCCTACATATTACTGATTGTCTTGTTATTCACATTGTAGGGTCGAGACCTCGGATAATGGTATTGATAGAGGAAGAGGCCCCAAGTTTTGGAATTGTGAGGGAGAGGCCTTAATAGTTGGCATTGAAAAGGGGTGTGTGTCCAATATTAGTATTGTGAGCTAGACCCTAATCACTAGCACTGACAAGGTGTGTGTGTTCGTGACTGGTATTGTGGGGACGAGGCCCAGGGTTGTTTTCATTGATAGGGCGAGGCCCTAGTTTTTTTATGCTGAGGATATTGCTCCATTTTACTTTCCTGTGCCCTTGTGTATT
>JBDJHY010198289.1:0-11676 GCA_039654485.1 Withania somnifera | reverse complement strand
AATTCCTTAGCTTGATTCCTTGTAAATGGTCTTGGAGCTTGATTGCTTTTCATGTTAGCTTGGTTTCCATCCATGCTGATATCAATCGGAGATCATGTATTTTGATGTAAATACTCCCTATTTCGAGTTGGAAGTGGGAGCGAGTGACTATGGTCTTTATTTCTGGGTTGCTGCGGACTAGTAGAGGTTTTGATACTGTTTAGGTTATCATTAAATGGTTAACCAAGTTAGTGCACTTTATTCCTATACATTCCTCTTATAATACTGAGCGTCTAGCTCAATTTACATCATTGAGGTGGTAAGGTTGTATACTTTTCTTGTCTCTATCATTTCTGACGGAGGAACCCAGTTCACTTTATAGCTTTGGAGGTCTGTTCAGCGAGACTTGGGTACCAAGGTGCAATTGAGCATGATATTTCATCCTCAGGCTGACGATCAATTTGAGCGGACTATCCAGGTGTTGGAGGATATGTTGACAACTTGTGTGAGAGACTTTGAAGGAGCTTGGGATCAGCACCTACCATTGGCGGAGTTTACATATAATAATAACTATCACTCCAAAATCGAGATGGCACCATTTGAGGCATTGCATGGTAGCCGGTGTAGATCACTTATTGGTTGGTTTGATGGTTTTTAGGCCAGAGTACAGTCTACAAACTTTTGAACGATTCTCTTGATCAGGTCTGGTTGATTTAGGATAGGTTGAGGGCAGCCCAACATACGCATAAGAGCTACACTGATCGTAGGCTTCGTGCCTTAAAGTTTGGAGTTGGTGAATAAGGTGTTTATGCAAATACCTCCTATGCATAGTGTGATGATATTTGGTAGGCTTGGCAAGCTTAGTCCTAGGTATATTAGGCCATATAAGATTTTGGAAAGAGTTGGTGATGTTGCGTATAGGTTGGCCTTACCTCCTATGCTTTCAGCTATTTATCCCGTATTCCATGTTTCTATGTTACAATGGTATATTCCCAATGAGTCTTATGTCATTCGGGAGAACTCAGTGCAGCTAGATGAGGATTTATCCTTTGTTTAGGAGCCTATGGAAATCTTGGATAAGGATGTGAGAAATTTGAGGTCCAGGGATATTCAAGTAGTTAAGGTGCAGTGGAGTCACCGTCCAGTAGAGGAAGCTACTTGGGAGATCGAGAGTGATATGTGGAGGCAGTATCCATAATTGTTTGAGGCATCAAGTTCATTCTCTTCCCATTTATTTCATGCTTTTACTTGACTTTTGGGGTCCAAAGTCCTTTTAGTAGTTGATGCTTTAATGACCCTTATGGCCATTTACGATAAATACGTGATATTTTGCATTCTAGAGCATTTCATTCGTTATCCCAAGTCATTTATAACTTTTTTGGGACCGATAGTTTGGATCCCTGGCGACTCAATTGAGAAATATCTCAAATTTCCTGTTATAGAGCCTAAAACTAAATACTCATTGACCAAACTCAACTTTCCTTCAAGATGAGCTCGGAATTAAATTTTGACAGATTCGTTAGCTCTGGAATGCCAAACAAAGTCCATATTCACCGCAAATTTGGATTTGGAGTTCTTATCTCCAAGTTATGCCAAATAGTAGATTTTAGTTAAGTTTAAGGCCTAAAGTGGAGTCGGGTGGTAAATTGGTGTTTAGATTGTTGGATTGGAATTCTGACGCTTCCAATAGCTCTAGAATGATGATATTAGGCTAGTGGAGGTATTGGTATAAGTTATGGACTTGTCATTGCATTTTCGAGGTGTTGGTGGAGAAGTGCACGTTTGATTTGAGGGGTCATTTCGCATAAACGACCTTGGATTCAAATTTCGTCAATTCCGTTGAGTCTAAAATGTGTTTTTCACTCAAAATACATATTTTTTATTTTGAATATGGACTTTGTCTCAATTCTGAAGCCCCCGAGGGAAATTCTTAATTTTTTTGCAGAAACCTGCAACTTGTGTAGGTGGAGGTCTTTATCGCGATCGCGCTATTTCCTCCACGATCGCAATGAACAACCTCTTCCTTTTATGAGATCGCGGTCACCCTCATGCGATCGTAATGAGTCCCCAAAAAATCCTCCTGCGCGATCAAGATCCCTTCACGCGATTGTATTCCTTCAGCGCGATCGCGATCACTAGTGCGCAATTGCGATAAAGGTTGTACCTGGCAGTATATTTCCCAGACGACCCCAACTTCTTAATAAAACAACCATAATCCATTTCAACTCATTTTGACCTAAAAACCACACCCAAACAACATTTCAAGATCAAGGAAAGTCCTCACATCATTCCCTTCTATTCCACACGTTTTTGGGTAAGTTTCTTCCCTTTTTCTTCTTAAAATTTTTAGTTTCCACCATTAAAGGCTCCAAGTATTGAAATTGGTAAAAACCTTTCATAGTACATATATTATCGAGTAATTCCTTGTTATTTGAGTATACATTGCTTCTATTATCAATTATACACCGAAATTCCATTGTTAAATCCATAAAGGTTGAACCTTTGATCGGTCAAATCTGTCTGAGCTATTTTCAAGCCCTTCCCGCACTCGAATTGTGATCAATTTTAAAGAACGGGGTTCCTAATGACATTGAGGTCCCTATAGTAAAGTTTATTGTCAGTTCCGGCGAGCAGGTCCTACAAGCCCGTTTTAGGCCCGATTTTTGGTCTAGTCCAGAATTTAGTATAAATTATATCGTAGACTCGTATTAACATACTGAATACTTTGGTGACAATTTCAGATCATTCAGAGATCATTTGACCTCAGTAGAAGTAAGATTTGTGAATTTGCAATGCTTTGTTGTCGGACGATAGGCAGGCTCTATGGGGCTATCTCTGGGCTTATAGCTTTAATAAATATACTAAATAGCATCTGTGGGTTAGGTAGCTAGGTTGATATAGTGATCTCGTACCATTCTTTCATCTCTTCCATATTGATAGTTATATTTTGGCATCCGACTGATACGGTGCCGTGGATTATAAATTGATTAGAGAGACCTGTGCCAGGCATAGGATGATGAGACTACATGATCAAATATTGATAAGAATACTTGTTAAGTTTTTGTACATTCACAACACGTGAGGATGGGCCTATGACTCTGACAAAAGTGTATTGGGGTTGGGTCAATATCACTACCTAATTATTGAGGGATAATGGCTAGATGAGGGTTTGATAACAAAGATGGATAATGACATAAAATAATAAATGGAGCACCCGGTAAGACTATTTTCCCTTACTTTAGTCCAGGCTTTACCTCCTTGCACTGGGAATTATTATTTTTACTACTAACTGCTTGTACTTGAGACCAACTCCTTTCGGCAGTGAGTACCGCTGCTGGGACTTGAGTCCGTCATTGTACGTAAGTGAGTACAATTTTGACACACATTGTACTACTGGTTATGGACATTGAGGATACTCGATCTTTTGCAGACTTAGGTGATACTATGATATATCAGTAGTGTACACTTTGACTTGTCGAGCAGGGCTTAATGATACTATTGATATGAGGCACACGATGTTTGCCTTGATGATACTATTAATATGAGGCATAAGATGTCGGGCTTGAGATTCATTGCAGTTCTTAAATTGGGATGTGAGGTTGTGATGACATTCAAGTGCGTGTTTACTTTTCTGCATTTGTTTTCTTCAGTGTGCTCATAGGTCGGATTGGGGGGCATATGGGTGAGCGTGTTTTCTGTGTATGCTGCACTTCTTTCAGGGGGACTTGTCAATGTTTATTTTCTTTACTTTATCATTCCTAGTACTACTTAGTTTTCATTATTGGGTAATTTCTGCTTCTAGTTCTGTGAGACTTGTGTTTTATACTATTGTTGAGTCATTTACTCTTCCACTTGAGGTTACCGGTATACCTTCCGTATTCTCCTCTTATATTCTTTGATTCTTATTTATTGCATTATTATTCACATTTATTGTTGCAAGGATTCCAGGTATGTTTTCCTTCATTTCCTGAGATCCTATTATGTGATTAGCTAGCGACACTTGTCTATTTATACTTGATTCTTAATTGAGTAGCTAGCTTCACTAGATGGTACTAATTGCTTCTGTTACCTCTTTTTTGTATTTTGTTAGTTACTGCTTTTATTATTGTTATGTACCTAGTGGGCCCTCAAAGCCTACTGGGTACGGGTTACTTCGGCAGCTTGTACTCATACTACACTTGCACATGTGTAGATCCGTACAAGTTCTCAATCGTGATTACCACGAGCGGTTCATGCAATTTATATTTTCTTTAGAGATTCAAGTGAGCTTGGCATCCAAATTTTACCATCTTCTCTTCGACTTTGACATTTTATTTTATCTCCTTCTTTTTCGGAGATATAGTTGTACTGGACCTATTTCAGTTTTATTGTCAGTGTACTTAGTGGTTCGTTTGACACTTAGGGTATTTATTGATTCTTAAACTTTTGGATTTTATCTATCTTCTTATTATTGTACTTGTGCTTTCCGCAATTAATATTAGTCTTCCACTTCATCTCCGGACTACAGGGTTGGTTCCCATACTAGTGGTATAGTATGTGGTATTATAATCTGCAAAATCGGGTTGTGTCAATTGTTATTTCTATTTTCCTGTTTATATCCTTTATTGTTGAAATCATTGATTTCAGTCAACATTCTATGAAAATAAACTCCAAGTCAAATTCTGATAGTTCCATTAGCTTTGTAATTTTGATTTAAGTCTAGACAGACTCTTGATTCGTTCCCACAAGCCTTGTTTTGGGTTATATCTCCTTTTGCGTATTTTATGTGTTTTTAAGTTTATATATGTGTCTTGGGAGGTCTTTTGTGATCGGATCCTCGGATTGAAAATCCGATTGCGCCATTAGCTCTAAAATGTCGAGTTTAGGTTAAGTGAGTTGTTCATTCAGAATTCAGACCAACCAAGCTCATTTTTAGTACTTTGTTGAAAATTTTGAATTTTTAGCCTCGTGTTGACTTTAATAAATACTTTGTCAAAACAATCTTAGATTAAAATTTTATCCCCATTGAGTCCAAAATATCATTTTCACACAGGTACCATATTTAGTGTTTGTTCATAAAATTTTGAACGCATTTCGAGCATCATTTTTGTGTTTGGTTTAGCTACTTTTCATCTGTTGCACAGTTGTTAGTGCACAACTATTTTGGTCTTCACAATCATGCGTACTTCTCACATGACCGAGTCTCTTTGTCCTCCAATCCTTTGCAATTGCAATGTTATGGACATGTGATTGCGTAGAGCTTTTTTTATCAATTCTGCGATCGCGAGCCTAAGCCACGCAATCACATAGAGCAATGTGTTGGTGGATATAAGTACATAGAATTTTGAAAATGCACCCATTTTCCTCATTTTTTAACTTTCAAACACTCAGAAAAACCCATTAGAAATTCTTTGGTCCTTGCATTCGATGATGGGCGATGTTGGAAATAATATTTCTTATATTATTCTTCAATTATTGGTAAGTTTCAACTCTAGTTTCACCAAATTTCATTCAAAATTCCTCAAATTTTTCAAAGTTGGTTCTTCACTTTAAATTATTGATTTTATCTTATTTCTTTTTTTGTCTTAGCTCCAAATTTTGAGTATGCGTTTCCTACGATGTGGATAACATTTTGGTACCCTTTGTTTGATGTTTTTGGTTTCACAGACCTACAAACCCGTTTTGACTCAAATTGTAACCCCGGATACAACTATAGCTTTATGGGTATTATTTTACTCATATTAACATGTAAATTTTTATTTTGATAGTTTCATGATCGTTCAGGGTTTGTTGGTGCATTATTGGAGCTATTGGGGTTGTCTAGGCTACTTTCTACTGGTATTTGCGAGCTTATCTTTGGACGTCAGGTAGACTATGACTTACCGATCTAAGCTTATATGGAAAGTAATTTTAGCAATTATCCATCATTGTGTTGGGTTTTTAGGTTTGATACCCTTGACCCCATTCACTTCTTTGGTCCGCTCTTTTGTTATGAATTCATATTCATTTGAAATTATTGCTAACAAGTGACCTGTGTGGTCTTTATAGACTTTGGAATATAGATGATGGAATTACTGGGTATGTCTTATAGTTGGACATCGAGTAGATGGTTCTAGATTACTGTAGTGTCCACGTCTGTGCAGGGCCGGAAAAACTTATTTAAGATATTATTTGTGGTTGAGCATATCTTCTTCATTAAACTATTTTATGCATTGGTTCCTACTATTTTATTGCAAAGATCCCATCGCCACTGATTTTGAAACCAAACATGGATTTTTAGGCCCATTTTTAGTATAAGAAATGAAAATGAGTATTAAATGATAATGTTACCATTTTCAATAATAAAAGGAAAAATGAAGATGTAATCACTATTTTGAAATATTCTAGACTCGATGATGTCTAAGCAATAAAAAACACTAATTTAGACTGGTTCTAGACTCGATGATGCCTGAGCAACGATATTAAGATTACAGTAATTAGACCCTATGATGCTCGGGCACTTATTCATACATTGAAATCATAAGAGTACACTTTCAGTTTGATTATTAAGATAGTATGCGTTGATGCCTACGATAAACCTTGCCTATTCGAGCTAGTATGCAATCAAAAAAGAGATATATGAGTGGAGGTATACAAGGGAAGCCCCTCCATAGGTTCTGCCTGCTTAACCTACGGGCATTAGAGGAGGAGCATTTGTATTTACTTTTAGCATCACATTATGTCATTATGCATCTTGTACTCTTGAGTGTTATTTATTGGTTGTACTCTCTAGTTGTATAGGAGGCCAGAGGGTTTGCATTCACTTAGTTGTATCTCTCGGTTGTATGGGAGACCGTCTAGATTAAGAGCATCCATATAGGCTTCACCTTCTACTCCGCTTGTGTTCAAATCATTCAAAAGGTACTCAAGAAAAGGGATATTGTCGCTTTCCATATGTAAAGCTTTGGCCGCAGCCATGCTAATATGCCTTAGATGATCCACATCTCAGGGTCAGCTGGGATTTCTTTTTACTTAGTATTATATCAATTCACTATTTTTGCTTGATATATCTTTTGGGCTCTCTTTCAGGCTTCTTTTAGTTATATAGTTGTTGCAGTAGCTTTTCCTCCTATTTACATTATTGAGGTTACTGGTATATTGTTTTCCTTTTATTTATTTATATCTTGTTAGTTGAGCATAGATTCAGGTACGTTTTCTTCTTTTCTGCCTGAATCTTCTCTTATGACACCTAGCTTTCTTGGATGTTGTACTTCCTTATATAATGTTAGTTAGACTTCTGTGTTTGCTCTACTATCTTGATTTTTATGACTTGTATATTTGTTGTCTTTGTTTTTCATATGATCTAGCTGGCCAATGATGCCTACTTGGTACCATATTTCTTCATCTAGTTGGTACTCATCCAATATTCTATATATTTTTAGTGTAGATTCGAGTATGAGTGGACAACACTAATTCTCCTAGTTCATGCTGATATTCCATTCCTGAGGCAGAGGACCATTCCCTGCATTTGGAATCTGGTCTATCTTTTTTTTTTTTGGTTTTATTTAACTGTTATTGTATCCTAGGCAGATATTGTATTTCATTTTAGATTTTTACTGTTGGTTAGTGGCTCATATATCAGATATGAGTTTTAGGTTTTGTTTGTTGTACTAGACTTCTGCCTACTATCATTTATTTATGTTATGAGATAGACCTTATTGTACCTATTGGTTGGTTCGCCTACAGTGGATTATAGGTACCTTCATGACCTGAGAAATTGGGTCATGATAAATATGTATCAAAGCTCTAGGTTCATTGGTATCCTTGGTACATGAGCCAGTGTCTAGTAGATTCTATGGATTTGAAGTTGTTATCTTTTCTTTCTATACCAAGCGTTTTATTCTAGTTGGTCTATTAACATATCATTTGTTCTTGTTCACTCTTCCGCAGATGGCATGTAGACGATCACTAAATGTAGTAGAATATGGAGAGCCTACTATACTACCAGCTAGAGCTCTAAAGAGAGGTTGAGGTAGGAGTCGATCTTATGGATGAGGATGAGGTCGAGGGAATGCTTGTGCTTCAAAACCTGTTAGAGCTGCTACACCTATCAATGCTTCAGAGGTTGAGGTTGAGGTTGAGCCTGTACCAGTTCAGAAGCTGACATTGATGCAAAGATCAACTCTATTTTTATTGATGCTATCTTTATTTATAGTTTTAACTCAAGAAATGACAGGTCTTCTACTACAATTATTGGGTATATTAGGATAACTGACAAGTGGGGTTCATACTTCAGCCATTAGTTCTTTTGGTTTGGGAGTATTGTAGTCTGTATCGACTTATCTAATTGGTTTAGGACTGCCTTCGACACTGAGTACTTTTGGTTTGGGTGTACCTCCATTTATTTCAGCCTTCCTTATTTTGTTGCCTCTTGCACAAGCTTACATGCCATTAGCACCTGCAATGCCTTCTCTTTCAATTTCTTTGCCCATGCTTTCACATCGTCCTATGTCTGACTCTGATCAGAAGGCATTGGGGATTTATGAGGGTGGGTCCTCCTAGATTCACTAGTGCTCAGAGCAATGATATGAGATATTTTATTGATAGGTGTCAGGTGGGACTACATAATCTCAACTTTTTGGAGCCTCAAAATGTAGATCTTACTATGTATCATATGGCTACATTGACAAGGATAGGTGGAGGTCTTACTCTGCGTCTAGGTTAGCTGATCCTACACCCATTTCTTGTAGTTTCTTTCGTGATTCCTTTTTGGAGAGGTATATCTCTCGTACTAAGTAGGTTCATAGAAGGGAGGTGTTTCTTAAATTCCAGTGGGTTCGTTGTCTATTTCTGAGTATGAGGTTGAGTTTCATAGATTGTGTGTATACAGGGCCAGTTGCATAACCGATTGAGGCGGAGACGATCAATTGCTTTGGTTCTAGGTTAGATATGAATATTCATAAGACTGTTGAGGTATTGGTTGCTATCATATCATCCTTGTAGGCTACTCTTGAGCATGCTTGTACATTCGAGGACCTTGGTCATTGCGAGAGAGGTAGGGAGGATAAGAGGCCACGTCATTAGGGATAATTTTTAGTTGTTCAACATTTGGTATTAGGGATTCTAGATCTTGGGGTAGGACCCTGTCTCAGCAACATCACCAGGGATAGTATAGTCATTTTGTACATACTTTTTTATAGACTTTTGGTAGTGGTTTACATGGTTTTTCTTCTATGGGTCATTCATCGAGAGGTGTTACTTTGGGTTCTTTTGGTTGTGGTGGATATTTTGGTTTATCTATTTTATCTCATCAGAGCAGCTATTTGGGCCGTATTATAAGTGTGGAGTTATGGGCCACATGACAAGAGATTGTCTTTAGAGGGGTATTGTTCAGACTGTGGTTCAGCCTCCTATCGCTCTAGCTCGTATTCCAGCACATCTAGTTAGGGAAGTGACACCTCAAGGTAGGGATGCAGGTGCTCCAGGTCATGGTTCTCCTTATCATGGTAGGGGGAAAGCTCGTGATGGTGGCTATGGTGGTGGTCTCCTATATTTTTATGTAGTCCCAAGTAGACCCGAGGTAGAGGCCTATAATGTTGTTTTTGTAGGTACCATTTTTGTGTGCTATCATCCTACTCTGTTTTTATTTAATCCCTTCTCTATGTGTCTTTTTATTAGGCTCCGTGTTTGAGTTTGTCTAGTGATCCATTTCCTGTGCTTTTATCTTTCTCCACCCTAGTAGGTTATTCTTAGTAGTAGATTGTGTGTTTAGATCATATTCTGTGATTATTAGGGATTTTGATACTTAGGATGTTTTAATATTACTGGATATGGTTGATTTAATGTTATAATAGGCATAGATTGGTTATCTCCTCATAGAGCGATCATGGATTGTTATGCTAAGATTGTAACCTTAGTTATGCTCGGTACGTCCCTTATCATGTGGAATGGTTTGGTTAGTTGTATACTGATAAGGATCATATCTTACATGCAGGCTAGTCTCTTAGTGTATTGTGGTTGTTTGGCTTACCTTGCATAGCTTAGAGACGTGAGTGTTGATACTTTATCTCCTGAGTCAATATCTATTGTTAGTGATTTTCACAATGTGTTTTCGATCGACCTCCTTGGCCTACCACCCGAGAGAGATATTGGCTTTGGTATTAAGTTGGATCTTGGCAGAGACCAATTTATATAGCTCCCTGTTGTATGGAAACCACGTAGTTGAGCGAGATTATCACTCAACTACAAGATCTATTAGATAAGATATTTATTCAGCGTACTGTTTCACCTTAGGGTGTTCTCATGATATTTGTAAAGAAGAGAGATGGTTCTATGCGTATATGTATTGATTATAGGTAGCTTAATGGTGTCACTATGAAGAAAAAGTATCGTATGCCCCAGATTGATAATTTATTTAACCATGTTTAGGTTTTGCGATCTTCTTTAAGATTAATTTGAGATTGAGTTACCACTAGTTGAGGATTAGGGCATAGGACATCCCTAAGACAACATTTAGGACAAGATTTGGTCATTATGAGTTCCTAGTGATATATTTTTGGGTTGACCAATGCTACTATAGCTTTTGTGGATTTGACGAACCGGGTGTTTAGGCCTACGTTGATTCACTTGAGATTTTATTCATTGATGATAGTCTTGTTTATTTGAGAAGTCATGAGGATTATGAGAAGCACTTTTGATTTTCTTAAGACTTTGAGAGACCATTGACTTCATGCCAAGTTATTAAAGTGAGTGTTTTGGATTGAGTCAGTTGCATTTCCTGTACATGTGGTGTTTATAGAGGTTATCATTGTGGATTCGACAAAGGTTGCAATTGTTTGTGATCGGCCGAGACCGACTACTCCCACCATGGTTCATAGTTTCATTCGTCTTGCTAGGTATTATCATCATTTTTAAGGTATCTCTTCCATAGTAGTGCCATTTCATAGACTTACAAAAAAGGAGGTTCCTTTCTAGTAGTGTAATAAGTGTGCGACTTGTTTTCATAGGCTTAAGACTATGTTGAAATCTTCTCCTGTATTGGCTTTACTGGTTGAGGGCTATAGTTTTCCAATTTATTGTGATGCTTGCAGTGTTGGTCTTGGTTATTTTTTGATGCAACAGGGGTGTGTTATTGCTTAATCTTTAAAAAAACTGAAAGTTCATGAGTACAATTATGCCACTCATGACTTGGAGTTGGCGATGATAGTTTTTGCACTCAAGATTCGGATCCACTATATATACGGGGTTCATTGTGAGATTTCACCCATTATCGCATTCTTCAGTATATTATGAGACAGAGGGATTTTAATACTCTCCAGTAGAGATGGATTGAGTTGCTGAAGGACTAGGAAATTACTATTTTGTATCATTTAGGAAAGGTAAACGTGGTAGAGGATGACTTGAGATAGAAGTCGATGAGTATGGGTAGCTTAGAGGATATTAGTTTTGATAGATCATTCGCTTAATTCCAATTTTGACCAATTCAACCATTAGGCAACCATAAAATTCCAATCAACACCTCAAAAATACAATGACATATTTGGTAAGCTATTCAACACTCCCATTAGCCTAAAATCACCATTCAGAGTTGATGGAAGTGTCAGAGGTCCATTCAAGCACTACAAACATCAAAATACCACTTACTCTCTAAATTAAGCCTTAAATTTATCCACAATCTACAAATTAACACAAATGTCAAAGGAAAACTCTGAAAGATGAACTAAAGGTCAATATTGACTT